>JAMKCH010029122.1:0-194291 GCA_023653785.1 Ophioderma brevispina
CGAAGACCATATGAGAACACAAGGAAGGGTCGACGTTATCGGACGTAAAGGTCACTGGAGAGTCGCGAAATTGTGCAAAATTGCTGAAGTAGCAGACAGTTCGAAGACGTCTTGGACAACTATTGGAGCCGCTGTTTTGTAAAGGTGACACTGGAACCTCTATGAAATGAATTTATTTACAAAACACAAAAATATTACATAAAAATATTAAAGTTCAGATTCATGTGGTATATTTTTGCGGGGATCGCAAGATCATAATCATTCAATTTAGTTAAGTATGACATTAAAGTAACCTTACCAATGATTAACAGTGCATTTTTCGAAGTGAGATATAATACATGTAACAAATTGGTGCTTTTTTGGCACACTCAATTTAAAGTAATAAAAAAAAAATAATCTGTAACTTCTTTAACAGGTATTTACCCTACCCGCATTGATGAAGGCACTTTTTTTAAGGATACATGTCTATGTATGGTGACCACCCTAACACCTTGGAAAGTATATAGGGTCCTTTCACAAAAGGTCAATTGTGTTGAATGTACTGTGTGTCCACCAGATCATCCAAGAAAGCGGAGAATTCAATACACGCACGTGGTTCATCTGAACATTTCAGATATTTCTGTAGGTGATTCCTTTGTATTCTCTGCATGCTCGGGTTGTTATGGAATAACAGGTCTGTGCCAAGTTATCCTATTGACCTCCCGCGCAAGTGCCCTATTTGTTCAGAACACATGATCTATAATACCAGTCGGTTTTCCAGTTACATGAACATGTTGTTAAAGTATCCCCGGGGGCTACTCAACTTGTTTTCAGGTAGGGATGTGCGGCCCGAATTTGGGGGCTTGGTAACGGCTTGGGAACTAAAGTTCTTAAAGTAGGGCATTATGAACTGAAATTTTGAGAAATTTGCAGGTTTTGGAAGTGAAATTTGGCTATAATTTAGCTTCTGAGGCAAACATTTTCATAAGGGGACCCTTAAGAACTGAATTATGCTTCAACTGGAACCCTTAAGAACTGCTGGAGAGGTGCGAAATGTGGTCTGAAGGGCCGCACATACCCGTACCCCTCTTTCCTATGTCAGTAACCCCCCCCCCCCATCCTCATTTTAAGGAGGAGTGTGTAACAATTCTTTTGGCCTAAGCTTTTGGTGGTTTCTTTGAGCGTGTTTATTTGTTTATTTGGTTAATATAAGAGAAAAATACAGATGTGGTGTTTGATTTCATTTCCTTTCTTGATAGAATTCGTGTAATAAACGAGTTGGATAGAAAACCGCATAGTTTATAAGAATATTAGCTAATATTGGGCTGACGCTATAATATTCATTCTATTACCTCTGCTGCCCATTATTGAAAATGCAGCATTCTGATTGGTCAATTTACTGCCCATTATTCTGCAATAATGGGTCGCTAATGCATTTTCTTATTACATGAACCTGTTTTTGGTAATATAATAGAAATAAAGGGTTTGCAGTGTCATTTATTGTAATAGATAAAAGATGAGAACACACCGTTATGAAAAATAATGGTGTTTTGATAAGGTCTGGTTGGCCTGTTAGACTCCGACTTGCGGCGAGCCTTTAGGTCGGAGTCTAACAGGCAAGCCAGACCTTATCAAAACTGCATTATTTTTCATAACGGTGTGTTTTGAATTCTTTATCTTACATATACGTCGTGACAAGAACGAAAATCGATTTTATATAATTATTCAGTAAAGTTGAGCATATATTTCGTTTTTTTGAATATCTTTGAAGCAGCGTTACATTTTTTTCTTAATTAAAACACCAATTGAGCTGTTATGTTAACTTGTGCAGGAGTCTAACACCAAGGTCTAGTCGAAAATAGGTTTACTTTTCTGGAGAGATAATCTTATTGTCGAGGAAAGCCTGATCTGATTTATAAATGCTCCCATCTGTTCAGAAGATTATCCTATTGACTGGTTAAGCCGTGTCTAATGGTTATTTAGTAGGCAGGTTTGGATATTTAAGTAGGTTCAGTTCAAATAACCCTTTCACACGTATATCTGCCCCAGATTCTGACACCACGAATTAAAAGATCTTGATACAGAGTTATCCGCGGTGCACTACCGAATGCTTGTTACGCAAGTTAGTGCGCAAGTTAGTTTGATTAGCTAAGAAGATATCCTGTCTTAGGCAATTCTTTTCAAAAAAGGCTATGTCTTACGGCTATCACTAGCACTCGATTGCGCATAAAGAAAACAAAGGCAGAGATTCCCTGCTCTTTTTATACGTTTCTCCCTCAATTTTATTTTTAAATCCCGTATTCAGTTATCTGGCGTTACGGGTAGCAATTGTTCAATTATTACCATTTTAAAGTAAAAACAACGTGTTTAAATTGTATTTTTGAAGATTTCTATGACTTTGAATCACAAGCTCGGCTGATTCGTAGTCGATATACATGTATTACCTAAACAGAAGATGGTAATCCGACAATCACAATAAGCTTTTGTATTGAGTCGCCTGAAGATTTCTATGACTTTGAATCACTATCTTGGCTGATTCGTTGTCGATATACATGTATTATCTAACCAGCAGATGGTAGTCCGACAATCACGTTAAGCTTTTGTATTGAGTCAATTGTTCTTTCATCGTTGTTTATTTCAACAATAAAGGAGTAAAATGTTTCGATTGTCCTTTTAAAATAGTGAAGAAATTTGCATAATTTACAATTATTACTGGCTGAATCGTAATCGACAGATAAGCTAACAAGTAAATCTGTGTGCACAATAAGCGTTTATATTGAGTTCTTTCACTATTGTTTATTTCTTTCATTTGTACCACCTGAGGCCGAGGTGTTTCTAGAATTTTTCCTTTGTTCAATTGTCCTTTATTGTTTAACTATGAATATTCATCAGACCGTTATTTTTCCGGAAGTGTCCAGAGACCACTTTCGGAAAAAATAACGGTGTGATGACTATTCATAGGTTTAGATAACGGTCTCTGATCGCTTTCGTAACTATAATGGACAGTTGTAGTTGAACAAAAGAAGAGCAATTGATAATGATGAAAAGGAAAAGGGCTAGACGTATATGGGCTCATAACGTATCCTCAGCCAGAAAAACTTTAAAATAATGGGCTCGGCTGCGCCTAACTCATTATTTAGTTTTTCTGACCTCGGACACATTATTCGCACATAAATTACACTGGAAACCTTTATTTCTTAATTCATACAAACCTTGATTAGCAGCCTTTTTGACGGCCAACATAACTATAACAATGCAGATCAAAAGAGATTGGTTCATCTTGACAAGATGACAGTTGTACGCCTATTAATAAACCTGCACGACACAAAAATATAATCCTTTAAGATTTGCATTATCCGTGTCAATTTTAAGATGGCAACAAGTGCGAAGTTTAAAAAAAGCTAAATTCGGGAGGGGGATTCCTCACCTATCCCGGACATTCACGCCGCACTGTTAGAAATGTTCGTCAATTTACATTTATTGTTAGTAAATATTTTGTAATTTTACAGATTTGTTGTTCTATTTTCTTTGCGGTCAAATGACCGCGACCATTTTTGTTGATTTTTAAAACATAAAAGTACAGTGGACAAACGTACTTTTGATAACATGAAAAGATATTATGAAGTATGATAAAAAAAATCACGCTAATTTATTACTAGCAGTTCCAGGATGCAAACCAGACTACCAGTAAAATTGCTGTAAATTTATAAACAGTGTAAAATCATGTTTAATAATATTGTTTGTTTTATTCTGCCATATTTTACTGCATAATATTAATATTGTGCCTTGTTTAGTGCATATTTATGCTGAAAATAATATGTAACAATATCTATTTCACATTCAAAATAGAGAACGTCTGTAAAATTAAGGCATATTATCGTCAGTCTTGTAATTTTACAGTGATTTCTTATACATGCGCCATTGTGATTCAAGGGAATTTTATAAGTTACTAAAAGTAAATAAGGAAGGAAAACAAATTAACAATGTAATAAATTTGCAGCTGGGCTGGCACTACTTCTTGTTAGCGTTTAACCAAAAATATAAGTGTTTGTTGTGCACAGAATGTCAGGAAAGTCAGCATTTGGGGCTGTTATTTTGAAAATGTATATCCATTTTACTTAGACGAATATGTCATTATTTTATGTACGTCATGAGAATAATTTTTAAAAACCTCGTTGCAAGATTTAATATTGCTCATACTTAAAACACATGAATTTTAGATATTCCTTTTAATGCTTCATTTGCAATGACGTTCATAAATCAAGTTGGTTGAGTATGTTTTTTTTTAATTTATGACAATTTTGCATTTTAGTTGACATAATTACGGAACTGACTTTTTTTTTAAGTCCGACGGTATCAAAAGTTCTTTTATAGTATATTCGTCCCATACATTTCTCAATTCAAAATTTGGATACATTTTACGTTCTTACAAAGAATAAAAGTTGAATAACAAGAGTAAATTTTGCTCCTGCGAAATTTAAATATGGAATAAGCACAATTCAGCCTCCGAGTTCCGGCTGAGTGGTGTGCTGGTAGTACCATATGGCAGTAACTATAGCGTGAAATACTGTCCGTCTCCACCTTTACGCGGGTAGTGGTCAGAGCCCGGGGGGCACTCCCATCTGCGAAGCGATACGTATGTAAGGCTGTTAAGACCCCCCTTTTCAGCACCGTTGTCACCCAAAGACCCCATATTTTTTTAAAACCTCACCCAAAGACCCCATATTTTTTTGAAAATGTTACTACTGTCACCCAAAGACTCCGATTTTGGGGATAAATTTCGAAACTTTTCACCCAAAGACCCCTATTTTTTCGAAAATTTGTCAAAAATATCACCCAAAGACCCCATTTTTTCGAAAATTTTGCAAATTTGTCACTCGGAAAACCCTTATTTTGGGAGCATTTGGCTGTCTCTCACCCAAAGACCCCTATTTTTTCAGTCCTCTGTCACCGAATGCCCCTGGGTTTGGAAGCGCGATCCTTACACCCATATCCATTTCATATGTGAGTGCCCCCCGGGGGTCAAAGTTCGAAGAAATGGACGAAGAATGGCCAGAGCTTTCGTATTTCAGGTTTTATTGCATAACACGAGATCGAGATGATGAAGTATTTGATCAAAACATCATTTATTGGAGGAAAATAAGTTCAGTACTTTAACTAATGTGTTCCGTATAAATCACCACCTGAACATCATGTAAAACTGTAAGTTGATGAAAAGCAAAAAGGGGGACTGGCATCTTGAAGTATCTGATGCCAATATTCAAGAAGAAATTGTCTCATATAGTAACTGGGACCCCTGAGGACGGGGGAATGTACGGAATAAAGAAATCCAAACCATGGGCTTGAGAAAATGGAAGTCAATCAATGCGAGGACATGACAGAAGCCATCGCTTGGGGAAGCCACAAGGCGGGAAGTGCACGATGATAATTTGTGAAATTTACCGCTATTAAACCATTCGCAATGATGTTCTGAAAGCTATAGGAAAACTGAAAGGGCACACGGAGGAATACAAGAAACAGTGACGCCATATAAGCAAACTTAAGGAAAAAGCGAAGGCTTGTCAAAGAAGTATCACAGTAAAAGCTGGCATGGAACAGGGACGGTAGGTGACATTATTGGTTCAACATGACGGGAAAGATGAATGAAGGTGTCTGTGAATAAGTACAAAAACTGAATAAAGTATGGAGGGGCCATCCGAGGTTTGCAAAAACCTATGGTCCACAGTATCATAAACTATATGCATAGAGCCTATTAACATTTCCGAGACCAGATTCACTTTAATATGGCAAAATGGGGGACTTTAAATGTGAGTTGTATATTAATTTACATATGTTTATTAAAATATTAATGTTTGCTGTTGTTACGTCGGCTGATCAGTGTTAAAGAAATCCATCACTTCTCTTGCATTTCAGACTGGTAAAGTATGTCGAATGTATTGATATGCAAATTCCGGTTGAACTTTTACTATGATAAACAGTTTAATCAATAGAGATTTAATCAAGAGCCTATAGTCAACTTGAGTTCCTTTTATGATCATTATTAATTGATTCTACAACATGGACTTGAATCATGTATTACTAGTATTAGATTCATCTTATAATGGATCTAGCACCACTCAATCAATAAAGATCAATAACCAAGTTTTAACAGATAGCCCCACCAGTCACTGATAATATAATTATTGACACCATTACGGAATCAGGGAAATCTAGGTAAATCAAGTATCAGGTTGCTCGTGGGAAGCACTAGACCCTTTAGATCAATGCCAGAGTACTCGCCTGATACATGTGATTTAAATTTATGTTTTGGTCTCACTTGTTTTATTTATTGATGTGTGTGCCATAATTTTTAATCAACAGTTTTAGGTCTCTGGAGAAAAATGATGGTGTTGTGGTGTCTTGCTCCAAATTAATTAAACCCGCTCTATATATATATATATATATATATATATATAATATCTCATAGCTAAATATATATATATTTATATTAATAGTAGATTATATATATATATATCCTGCAAAGATACAAATCGTATATATTCATAAGAAATGCCTAACTTGAAACGGGACGGAACGCCGTAGATTAAATATTATCAATGGGTATTTTCTAAATGGCAGAAAACAAGCAACGATACTGATATTACCTTGGATTTACCGTTTTACCTTTATGCCAGACCTCCATCTTCATATTGTAGTGATGAGAAGTGTGGCTGGGTTTAGGGAGCCTTACAGCCCATTAATCCCCCATTTAGAAGTTCCTTTTTTTGAACCGGAGGAGTGTGGGCGATGGGTTGCACTCCAGGCACGTGTTCCACGAGTCCACGACTCTCTGGCTAAAGAATACTTCCTCACACTAGCTGATCTTATTTCGGCAAACTTTTGCTGATGTCCTCTTGTGACCTGTGTAGGATCTTTCTGAAACATTGATTCGGGTTGATTTTGTCTATCTGGATCATGATTCTATAGGTTTGGATGAGATCTCCCCGCTCGGCCTTATCTTTTCAAGTGTTGTCAGGTTATTAGTCTGTCTAGTCGGTCTTGATATGACAGGTGCTTCAGGCTGGGAGAGTTGTGGCTCTGCTGGCTTTTACTTTCTCTAGTACGTGTGAACTCCAGGGTGTTGCATGGCATAGTCAGGTGTGGTCGCCCAGGGATTTGTACAATTTGATGACAACCTTCCTTACTTCTGTAGGCAAAGTTCCTCTTTACATCCCCATAGCTCTGTTACCTGTCTTCTGCTCAACGCCAGCCGCCATCACTGTTGGGAAAGATTTAGTGACCTTATGAACACAATTCCCAAATCCTTCTCTTCTGTCGTTTCTTTCAGGTTGGGTGATTACCCATGTGGTCTGTATGGCCGGTATTGGTGGTACCGAAATGCCTGACTCCGCAAACTTGTGCACCGTGTATCTCATTTGCCAGTCTTCAGCCGCATCTTGCAGATGGTTAATGTCATCTTGCAGCTCTCTATATCTCTTTTTCGGCACCGGGTGGACAGCTTGGTGTCGCTGCACATTTACTGACAATTGACTTCTTACCAACTCTGCATGTCCAGGTCTTCATATACATGCGAGGCAAGAGGCCCACACAGAGCTCCCCTGGGACCACACGCTTGTTCCGCTTTTCCAGCTAGATTCGCCCCCTTGAGTTGTAACTCTTGTTCCGGTCTGCTAGCCAGGCTTTCAATCCGCGTAGTACTTTTTGCATCGATAACCATGAGCTCTATTTTAGCAATAGATCGTTTGTGTGGCACCGTGGTCGAAGGCTTCCGCCCATCTAAGATACTACCACTCCAATGGGGTACCTTCATCACCTAGCTTTGTTATCTTCTAGGTATTCATCAAGAAGATTGGTGGTACACGACTTTCCCTTTCTGAATCCATTTGGGTATCCCTAAATTAGTTGTGTTGGTCGAGGGTGTTCTGATAATTCTTTCCAAACTTTCCCCAATGAACTTGATGTGAGACTGTTGGTCTGTAGTTGCCTGCTTTTGATCTTGATCCCTTTTTGAAAACATATACTGTGGGCTGTCCTCCAGTCCCTTCTGGAACATCCGCTCCTCAAAGACTTGTTACCACAGTTTTGGCTAGTTGCTGACATAATTCATCTGCCATATCTTAAGCATAGAGGGAGGTTTTCTCCGCCTGGTCCTGCTGCTTTTGTTGGATCCAGTCCTTTAGTATCTCTTACACAGTCTTCGCTAATTCAATTTCCTAAGTTGCTCAGTGTCGGGGTTCCTGTAAAATGGGGTCTGGAGTCGGCCCTCAATCTTTCTCGTCTGTGACGCCGATTCGAAGAAATTATTCAAGTATCTGCGTTTGTTGACCCGGAGAGGATCTTCCCCTCACCAGTTCGGTCTTTAGAGGTCCAATCAACATCCTTGATTTTCTGTTTGAATCTCACGTATGCTAGAAACTCTTGGCGTCTGCTTTATTTTCTGGCTTCTGCGCTAGTTTTCTTTCGAAGTCTTTCTTGGCAGTCCCGTTACTTTGCTGTTTAGCTTCCTTCTGACACTTCTTGTATTGGTCTTAGTTCTTCACATGTTTCTGATATTTCTCCGTCTCAAGCTTCTCCTTCCTTCCTGCGGATCATTCTCTGAGCTTTCGTTGTTATCCAGAGAGTCCTTTTTCTTCTTAGTTTATTGTTCGCTTCATGAACTTGTTTTAATCTGGTTTTGTAGTTTCTCTTTCATTATCTCGCCATGCTTCTTCTGTATACAATTTCGCTAGTTCTTCGTCCAGTTCACTTGTCTCAGTTCTCCTTCATTTTTGTCAAGTTGGCATTTTTTTAAATCTCTTTTTTGGCGTAGTTGTGCTCCAACTGGAACTCGCAGTTCAGCTCCCACTCCTAACATAATTAATGGTCACTCTGGTTTCCAAGATGATGCTAAACATCTACTTCATCAACCATATTTTTGTGTTGGACGTGATACCAATTCGAGTGAGCGACTTTCGTCTAGTAGGCTTTGTTCACACATGCAGCATGCAGCTTCTCTGGGACCATAAGTGTCCCATAATTACATCCAGGAATTCTCCGGCTTTCCCCTGTATCCTTGCTTGCAGAGTGCCAGTTTATCTTCCTTAATTGAATCGCCAATAATCACCATAATCTCTTTACGTTCGTCTCCTAATTTGCGTAGCACATTTGTTGGGCATTCCTTCTGTTCTTTGATTGGTTATCACTTCTGTACACTATTCCAAGCATCATTCCATCTCAGTCCACCACGGCATGAGATATCTCAAACCATATGCATCTAATCCGGGTCCTCCCTTCTTTGAATTTGTATACCATCTTTAGTGTATAGCAGAATGCCTCCGTGCTCTCGCTTACTCTATCTAGTCTAGTATTTTGAATATCCAAGGAACTGTATCTCTGCATTCCCTATCGCACTGTTTAAAACATGTCTCTACTACTCCAGGTGATTGGTCTTCGAATTTCAGTTCGTTTCTTCCTTGTTTGTTATAACTCTGGTGCATTGCAAACGTGCTTTTAATCTCTTACTGGTAGTAGTCTTTTTATGTGCATTCTTTGCAGTAATTTTAGCATCTTTTTTTTTTTGCCTTTTCCACTGGATTTTCATTTTCCTCCAGCTTCTTGACTTACGGCTTTCCTTGTATATACACGAACTGGTTTTTGTCATCTTTCTTGCCTTTGTCTACTGGTTGAGTTCCTTTTTTCCAGTTTCTTTGACATTTGCAGGAAATCCATTTTGGCTGATTAACTAGTGATGTGTGCTTCTTCTTGTTTAAAAAGTGGTTGCGCTATTTACATTTGTTCCAATCTGGACCTTTTACTGGCTCTCTTATGAGGGTGAGGGTTTAAAGTAACTACTCCCCCCTCACTACTCTTCAGGTTTTTTCTTTTCATCCCATTTCTCTTACGCTAGCTTGCCTGAGTTCTCGTCCTCAATGCTGCCTCTTTTTTCCTTTGCTCATATGTTAGATCTGGTTTCAGGTATACCTCTTAGTATATCGCAATCCATATTGATAGTATTTTGCATTTTATTATCTGTTCTCGTTGCCTTTTTCTCTCATTTGACCTTTACAAAGGTTTTCCTTTGTCTATTTCAATTTTTCTCGACCTTTCTATTAGCTTCTATTTCACTTGGGTTTACTTCAAGTTTCCCCTGTTTACAAGGGTCCCTTTTAACCAGTGCCAGATGATTGCATTTCTATGATTGTGCAAGAAAAATAAGATATTATGATAAAGGTCAAGGAATTCTTAACTACACTATAATGCTGTGAAATGCTGTTGCCAAGGACTTCAAGCCAATCCCCCCCTCTGTAATTGAACATAGAGGTTGCACTTCTATTGATTGACCTCACCTAATGGACGCACACCAGCAAATAACGCTCCCATTGAAATACAACTCTAAATTGCTTGAAATAAGTTCAATTTTCAACCCCACGTGACAATCCTATTTGAATGTTTTTTTAAGATATTTTATATCCCTGAATTAATCTTTTAAATTTTTAAAAAAAATCATGGTATTTGATAATAAACCTATACAGGAATAATTCGAGACACAGGCGTGTGATAGCGCCACCACTTTTTCCCCCCCGACACGGTAAAACCCTAAGCCTATCCGACACGGAGTAACTTCCGAAGGCCTAATTTTATTTGGGGTAGATTCAAATTTCTTTATTTTCTGATATTCCAATTATAGAACATTTGTTGCACTATTCAGTTAATATACATTTGACATCAACAACATCTACGCACCATGCCCCACCAATTTGCTTACAATCGACGGGCGTGTTACCGGAACTACCAACCATACACAAAATGCGGATGATGATTACGGTTTGTGCTCCCTTTGAAAGTACAATTTTTTAGTTTTCTTTATTTTCATAAACCTTGATTCATTTCTAGAAAAAAGTGTCACTTATTATAAAGATATATTCATCCGATTTGGAAAATACAGCCTTTTGAACGCGGGAATGGGGAAGAGTCACAGCAGAAAATGCCTAAAAATGCGCTCTTTTTGGCTAATTGCAACTATGTGGTCTGCCCAATGCCAGGAGTAGTGGACAGTTGTTAAGAGTTTTATGAAATAATGGCGTCGACGAAGTGTGAGAAATTGAAAATAGTTCTGTGAAACAAAGCATCGGTTGCAAACCACAAACTCTAGCAAGCGATTTCATGGTCATAAGCTTCGCCCCCCCCCCCCAACAGCAAAAAACCGAAAAAAAAAATGACGAATGTGCGGAGCCCGAATGCATCCGTTAGTCCATTTCGCTCCTACGCTCCTTCTCACGGTAGGGGATAATTGTTGGGGATAAGGATAGGGTTAGATTAGAATAAGAAGTTAGAGTTGGTTGATACGGAGTTAGGGTTCGGACATTAAGGTTAGTTTCGGGATACAGCTAGGGTTACGATAGGTTAGGGTTAGATGTTTGATTAGGGTTAACGGTTTGTTAGTTAGATGTGGGGCACTAGGGTTTAGAGTTAGGGTTAGATTAACGGTTAGGGTCGGGTCCATGGTTTAACATTGGGGCTGGGACTAGGCTTCAGGGGTATTAAAATGCTCGCGTGGAAATCACGCAAAAGTTACCGTACAAGAGGTAATGTTGTTGAACCGATTCTTGCCATCTTTAAAATTGGCTTACCGTGGCATTTTGAACAAGGTTAGGTTCCAAGAGACCGTTTGGAACTTTATAAAAAATAAATTATCCATTTATTAAATGGTGATTACGACCTCACTTAATATGTAAAAGTTCACAGTGGTCTTTTCTTTCCTTCCACATGGCATGTCTCTGGTAATAGAATAGGCAGTGTTGATATGACACAATGCCTTTATTTTGGCTCTTACACGGAGGGTAATCAGGACGTTTCGCTTTGAGAATTGACTGCATACCGCGAAGGAAGATCACCGTGTTATATTTCGTATAGACATAATATTGTTGAAAGAGACACACATACTTCCCCATAACATTGCAGCACTTTCAAGAACTTTCAATTTTTTTGTGCATAACATATAAATATAGACAAACCGCCACTGTTAATTTAACCAAAATGGGGCAAATGAGAAACAGGTTAATTCCCTAAAATTGCTGGGTAAGACTAGGTGGTGACTTAATTTCCTTTGACAAAAGTCTCTAATTACAAACAAACCGAAAGCTTCATTTAGGACAATAGGCAATTTAGTCTATAACAATCACTTTTGGGACCTCAATTTTACTTTATCTGCATGAAATCCCAATTTATGAAGTGCATGCACATCCCATAAACAGAGCGCTTTAGAAGGGCGCACACCACCCAATAACGCTCCCATTGAAAATACAACCTAAATTGACTTGAAATAAGTTCAACTTTCAACCCCACGTGACATCATATTGATGTTTTGAAGATATTTCTATATCAAAAAAAGATGAAATTTTTAAAAACCATGGTAATTTGATACTGATACAGGATAGAATTCGAGATACAGGCTTGTGATAGCGCCAACCACTTTTTTCACCCGCACGTAAAATCCATAGCCGTATCCGAGACGGAGTACTTGTCCGAAGGCCTGAATTCATTTATATATTCAAATTTATTTATTTTCTGATATCCCAATATAGAACATTGTCTGCAACTATTCATTTAAATATTAACATTGACAATCACCAATATCTACGCACAATGCCACACCAATTTGCTTACAATCTACGGTATGTTTTTACCGGAACTACCCCCACCATTACACAAAATCCGGAGTGATTTAGTGGTGTGCTTGGCTCCCTAATTGGATTGAATTGTTAATTGGAGCCCGTCCACCCAAGGAAGAGACTGCAATCGCAACATGTGCCCGAAAGTGAACTATGCAGAATTTCGGGCCAAATGCCTGTTTTTGCTGTTGCCTGTAAACTGAATCTGTTGCGTTACCCTGCTGATCAACCATAACCAAAATGGAATTGTGTAAGTGATCCTCCACTGAACTGTTGTTTAAGAGACATAAATTCTGCCCTCGCATTGGAACCCATTATGTCAAGCCCCCTGGGCTGTACAGTGACTGTGTGGCTGTATCGCAACGTTTTTGGTGATTCCTCGCGTCACGAAGATGCTTTGACACTACATGACATGCGCACAAAATGTGATACTCATCCTTAAATAACTATAGTTTATTCCTTGCACCATCAAAGTACTTGAGAGGCGATTTCAGTTACCAAATAAGCAGTTAAAACAGCTGCAGTAGTTAAGCACTCAAGCCTGTAAGGTCATGCAAAGGTTGCAAAAAAAAAACGTTTGTCATCTGACCAATTAACAACATAAATTAAATCTTCTAATATAGATCAGTCTTGGATTGAGTTTAATTTGGTGTTGTTCGTATTTTGTTACAATCTTTGAGTCCGAGGTCGTGACATCTGGATAATCCTTTTGTGTTTTCATATATTCGCGGCGTGCTGTTGTTGTTAACATTCGGGTAGGTTGCTGACTACAATGTTCATTTTGCCTTGTTTCCTGCTCTAGGACCTCTCTTAACGTTTTAATGTAACCCTCTGCATTTGCAACTTGTTTTTGTACTCATTTGGGGTTGACTTTGGATTTCAGCAACCACTGTTGACTTTCTCCATTTGTTCAACTTCATACTCTAATGCATCTTGTCTCTTCTCTTTCTGAGGTCAAAACCATTTCTCTGACCAGTTGATTTGCATACCTTTTGCATACCCGACAAGTGCCATGGATCTCAACGTACCATGTGACCCATATTTGTTTCATAACTTGCATCAGTTCATTGATATGCCACTGCCTTTTACATGGTCATACAGCTTCACACAGCCGCTTTTGACTGCATCGGGCTAATCCATAACCTGGTTTTTCCAATCTTGATTTCACGTTCACATACACAAAATCGCGTTTTATCTTCTTGTTCGGTTGTTTGGTTTAACTACTACATGTATCATCATGCAAAGTTCATATACAATGGCCCAGGTCTGTAGCACGAAACTTTAATTAAAAGGCCAAAATGTATTATGTACCATGGCTTATAAATTAAGAACTTTAACAAATGAATTATGTCTAAAATTTGAACATAATTTTCCACTCTTATCCGCTTTCTGAAACCATTTAACGGAAATCTTACGATTAGCTATAATTTACCTGGCTATAATATTGAATTATGAACAGAATTGAACGTGAGTCGGGAGTTGCATGTACATAACAAACGATGTCAAATACACAAGAAGACCTTATTTAGGTAAGGCCAGTTCAATATGGAATCTTGTTTCAGAATACAAAATAGTGGTGGCAAGAATATATATTTTGGTATAATTTAACCGGGCGCATACTGATATTCATGATTTTATTGCAGATATTGAGCCAATCTGTTTCAATATTAGTAAAGAAAATGGAGAGTTTACATTATGGGTGACTTTAACATAGATTTGTTGAAAGAAGAGAGTCACAGACCTACCCACGTGCTTACTAGATTTATTTATTCACATTTTCCGATACCACCATTTGAAACCTACCCGGATTGCCGAAACTTTCTGCAATTGATCATTTCTGCATAGCTCATTAATACTGCTATATTAGTTTACAAATTATCACTGATACATTTTACCAACAGTTTTGAAAAATATACGAATTGGAAACGAAGACCGATTCTTTTAAAAAGAACAGTAATTTTATCAAAGATATATGATAAATGAAAACATTGATAAGTTTAAAAAGGAACTGTCCAAAGTTCATTGGGATGATGTATTATGCCGACAATGAATTAAACTGTGATTATAAAAACTTCGTTGATAAATTTAACTACATTGTATGATTAATTGTGTACCATTCATAAAAGGCGTAGTGTACATAAATGAAAGTTCCACAGTCACCTTGGATTTCTAAAGTATTTGAAAGTATACATAATAAAAACAAACTTAAAGGAACTATCACGATGCCCGAATGAACAAGCTCAAAAGTTTAACTACCGAAACAACTTCCTTCCTGTTCGAAGGTGTATACTCCGAAATCCGTGGGAGTATGTTCCGTAGAAGATTCATGACACACTAATATATAAACGACTTCGGAAATATTAATAATTGTTTGGTCGTGCAAAAAGTCGGTACACACAGTAAAAAAATTTAAATCAGAAGATGGTGTGCCTATTATCGATCCTTCAAAATATATCAATTCTTTTTAAAACAATTTTTTGTTGAAATAGGAACCAAAATAGCTTCAAAAAAATAAAACAGACTGTCAAAAATATTTTGAATAGTTAGATAACCTTAACAAAAAGTGTATTTTAGAAACAATAGCTTTAATGAGGAGGTTATAAAGATCATCACTAAGTTTAAAAATCAAAATAAGATTCCCTGGTCCCATGATGACATCCGAAACTATATTGTAAAGAGGGTTGCCAACGAAATAGCACCGCCTTTGACGAAAATATTCAATAGTTCCATTCCTACTGGCGTAGTTCCAAACCCACTGAAGATAGCAAAAGTAGTTCCAATATATTAAAAAGATGACAAAGAAGTATTTTCCAATTATCGTCCTGTTTCTGTCCCCTGTTTTTCTAAAATTCTTGAAAGATTAGTGTTTAATAGATGTATGGAATATATCGATAAAAACAAAATTTTGAATGATAAACAGTTTGGATTTAGATCAAATCATTCAACCTATATGGCAATCATTGAATTCGTTGATACAATAATGCAGTAGAAAGAAATGAAACTACATTGGGAATATTTTTAGACTTGTCAAAAGCGTTTGACACAATTAACCATGATATATTATTGTATAAACTGGAAAATTATGGTTTCCGAGGTATTGTCCTTGAATGGTTTAAAAGTTACTTGGATAATAGAATACAATTTGTACGATATCAATCGTGTGATTCAGTTTATAAAAATATAAAATGCGGGGTACTACAGGGCTCAATTTTAGGCCCTTTGTTATTTATTTTATATATAAATGATATTGTAAATGCCGTTTCACTGCTCGAAGTGGTCCTATTTGCTGATGATACTGCTCTACTGTATTCCCATCCTGATATAGCCACGAAAATCGATGTAATTAATAGTGAATTACAAGAGATCAGCAACTGGTTCAGGGCAAATAAATTATCGGTAAATGCGAGCAAAACCAATTATATGCTGTTGGGATCTCCTTATGTAACTTCAAAATATTTCAGACAAGAACTAAAAGGTAGTGATTGGCAAGCCAAAACGGGGGTTAATGCTACAAATATTTTAATGATGTACTTGATAATGTGACATTAGAAAGAGTTGCTGAGACCAAATTTTTAGGGGTTATCATTGATGAACATCTTACATGGAAAAATCACATCGATCAAATATCAAAAAATATTTCTAGAAATGTTGGTTTACTCTCCAACCTTAAGCACTTTTTACCTGGGCATATATTATACTTTTTATATTGCACGTTAGTATTACCTTACATAAACTATGGTATCTTAATATGGGGTAGTTCCAATAAAACCTATTTAAATAAAATATTTAAGTTGCAAAAAAGGGGCGGTAAGGATGATTTCAAATAGTCATTATAGATGCCATCGGGACCATCTCCAAATTAAATTGGTTGAATATATTTTGATAACTATAAGCTGGAACTTGACGGTGTTATGTAGAAACACTCTACTAACCAATTACTAAAACTTTGAGAATTACTTTGAAACCATGCCCAAATACTAAATACCATACAGAAATGGCCGACAATTACAGCATTAATAATAAGAAAAAGTTTTCCGATCGCGCTGTGAGAAATTCTGGCCCAAAATATGAATTCTTTGGACGTTAATATCAAAATGTGTAACAATCTTAAGTGTTTAGAAATCAATTCAAATATATACTTTGTAGCTGAATATGGAATGATCTTATTTGGAGCATGTCTTGTTATTTATATGTTGTGTATGTGTGATTTGTTGGTTTTTGTATGAAAACCTCTGTCTAGGTCTAGGGGATGATCACATCTGGCCTTATTAGCCTCTCGATCATCTCCGCAATATCATTGTTTCTGCGTATTTGTAAGATTTATGTGATGAGATTTAAATAAAGTGATGATTGAGATTGATAAATACTCCTTGGTGGGAGGGAAGTGATAGAAGAAAACTTAATTTGTCTATGGTTATTGGCACGCCAAGTTGCAAGTTTGACGATGGAGGGTGACGGCGGAGTTTGCAAGTTGTAACGCGATGACGGCGAGTTTGCAAAAGTTTGGGAACGCGATGACGGCGAGTTTGCACACGAAGACGGCGAGTTTTATTATGATTTTATTTATAGTATTCTATTTTTATATTTATAGAATTATGATTTATTTATTTCTATGTATATAAAGTATCTTTGATTTATTTTGTATTTTGTGTTTATCTTTATTTGTTTAATTATTTGTTATATTTATTAATATTTATATTGCAAATGCACAATGGTGCGCCCCCAGGCGGAGAGAGTGCCCATCGCTCTATCATTGGCGTTTGGACCAGGACAACCTCATATTAATGTTGCTGTGGGGGGGTCGCCACTCCTCCGCACAGCGAGGTCGGTTGCATTCCCAGGCATATGACGGTACCCATGTATATTCCCGGGTGGAGAGCGGCAAGCGAGGTAAAGTGCCTGCCCAAGTGCACAACACATGGCGACAGCGGGGCTCGAACCTAACAACCTATGCTTATGAGGCGAGCCCTGATCCAACTGCACCACAGGTGCCCTTTATATACAGTATTTATTATTTTTATTTATATTATTTCATTGATTGGTTTATTCATTTATTTGTTTTAATTTATTTGTTATATTTATTAATATTTATATGCAAATGCAAATGGTGCGCCCACAGGCGGAGTGCCCATCTCTCTATCATTGGCGTTTGGGCCAGACACCCTCATATAATGTTGCTGTGGGGGGGTCGCCACTCCTCCCGCACAGCGAGTCTGTTTTGCATTCCCAGCATATGCCGGTACCCATTTATACTCCTGGGTGGAGAGAGGCAAGCGAGGTAAAGTGCCTTGCCCAAGTGCACAACACATTGGCGACAGCGGGGCTCGACCTACAACCTTATGCTTATGGAGGCGAGCGCTGATCCACTGCACCACATGTGCCCTTAGATAAAGTTATTTATTTATTTTTTATTTCTAGTAAAATTAAAAAAAAAAAGTTATTCATTTATTTATTTTTCTTTCTTTACTTATTTTATTTATTTATATTGATATGTTTATATTATATACATTCGGTGTATATTTAAATACATGTTAGAATGAACATGCCTCATAATATAATATGAACTATAAGTTCAAACTTCCGTCATTCGCGTTACAAACAGCACCTCCGGCCGCAATCCGTATGCAAACTCACGCGGTTTGTCAAACTCGACTTTTATGTCCGCTCGTTGCGTGCTTATAGATTTTCAGTGATTGCAGCAGAAAGTAATCGATATACGCACAAAAGCGCAAGCAAGGTAATTCCTTACACACTTTCACACACCAATATGTTAACAGCCATTGGAACCATGTAGGTAGTGCGTGTTGGTTAAGAATTTCCCAGATGCCTTGAAACATTATAAGGAACTTCCGTGTAACTACGGTCGGATCCTAAACAAACTATCTTTTTTAATCCTTATAAACGAGACGAGATCAATGTATGCTGTCAATTGAACCGATTTCAAAATTTACCCCGCTTATTTTACAAGATTTCCCATATTTCCCAGGGGTTAAACCCAAAATTCTGATCAGCACCCTTCAAGCTACAGAAAGTCATCTTCAAACTTTCTTCCCCAATCTTCGAGAATAGGATTCTCATTTATAAACCTAGAAAACCTAAGGCCTATCTAATTCTGGTTCTTGACTATAGTAGAACGATCAGCCAATAATCCGTTTGACCAAACTCGGGGAACAAAGATTTAAAGGTGTTTTGGGGTTCCCTGACGTTTTTGATTTAGGGTTTCCGGGGCTTCAATGTTCCGGCTTGAAGAGGCAAAAAAGGAAAATAAGCTGAAATACACATTCCAATTTACTCGCCTTATGACCATCTCGAATGAGAACAAAATTTTCAAAAGGTCAACGTGCACTTTTGCAATAACGTCCTCATTTCAGTTTTTAGATTCCATATGATAAGGCGAGTAATTGGGACATGTATATTGATTCAAATTGCTGCAGTTTTCTCAATTATTTACCCCCAACCCCATGTTACTTTTTCCTCCCTTCCTTCCAAAATACCAGAGAGTAATCGAAGATCACCATTTACAGGGGAACCCCAAAACACCTTCAAATAGTCTTTCAAATCTTTTGATTCCAGAGTTGTCAGGGATCTACAGAGGCTGATTTCCACTAATCATGCTAATACCCAAACATTCAGCCTCTACCCGGCTGATTGTTTGTGGTGGTAGTACCACACGGCAGAAACTATACAAGCGTGAAATACTTGCTTGCCTTCCACCTTTACGCGGGTAGAGGTAAGGAAGACAGTACCCAGATGTTACAAGTCATTCGGAACTATCTAGGGTAATGGGTCATTGTATATTGTTATATTTGACATTTTACTTAGAAATTCCTTTTAAAAAAAGCTCATTTGCATCTATTTTCAGAAAACTATATAATACGAGCATTGCACTCATTTTTTAATTTTTATGTATAAAATTAGGTGTCGTTCCCGTGTAAATGGGACACGATAGCCCTGTGACCTGAAATAAAATACTGCAACCAAATGTCAAATTCATAACAAATTATTACAAATCATCTAACCTCCGAATCCCCTAAGAATAAAACTTGCACATTTCTTCAAATGAATAAAATGTCACAGTCACTTTCCTTCCTTAATATCAGTGACCGATAGACTTCATCAAACAATGGAGCTAAAGATATTCAACAATCGGTCCGGTATGCTGAACCATTGTTTATACTTGCCACGCAATTGAAAACATTCTAGGTGTGATCACACCAGTTCCCCGAGTCGGGTTGAGTAACAAAATACCCGGGATCTTTCACAGTAACTAACCAGTTAAAGGGATTAGCAAGCGATAATGCGAGAGATTAAAAAAAATGTGAAATGCTTTTGTTAACCATAAACCAGGGATAATGGTGTACAAATGCATATAACTGCTTTAATGTAAAAAAAAAGCACCAATAGTGAAACAATATTGAGTATTTGGGACATTTGTCATACCGTCACCCGTAAATAGACCTACAGCGACGGCGTCCCAAAATCTTCTGCAAAACTAACAGCGATTGTGGTGTACAGCAGTACAGATAAACTAGATCAAAATGGATGTGTTTTGAGTCAAACGGTATTGATCATGGCACATATTTACGGCTGAAAATCCCCGGAAGGCTTTTTTGATCTCAGGGCGGACTTTGAATACCACGTGATAGAAATTACCGATTAGATAAAAAGTACTGACTTAATTGTCTTTAATACACGGGATTTCAAGCCACACTGCAGGTTTTTTTTTCGTATCATGGCCAATAACAAAATATAAAAACAACATGAATTTTGATTATTTTTTCGATGTTTCGGAATTAGCAAATCGCTGCTAATCCCTTTAAATTACATTACAATATTGGTCGGTGGCATTAAGTTTTCTTCTGAACACGCGTAAATTGAAGTTTATAAGGTGATCTCATTGAGTGGGACGTCATATATTAAAATATTGAAAATGAAAGCTTTATTTATCGCGGTTTTATATGTAACTGTTTCTATTTATGCTACTAACGATTTGGATCTTTCTAGCAACACCACTTCACAGCGAAATGTCAATATTATTGACTTTTGCACTGTGAGGTGGTGACGTCACCGTTTGTAACAATCGTACGGCAAGTAAACAAACCCCATTCACTTGCATCGATCGCTGCTGCGCTTTCGAAGACCTTCATATTTTCTCTAAATTTGATCAACTAAATCAGAATTATGAGCAGTACAGATACAGATAACTGGTCTGGTAGATTTGATGGCTTATCCCACTCAGTCACAGAGGAAGGCGGTTCGTCGGCATTTTATACATCTGAAGCCTATAGTCAGGCTCCAAGCACTGTAGAAAAAGTAGGAGGTTACCTCGAGAGAATTTTTTGCCAGATCTAACATGAAGGTGTTTAAAACCTCAGGATGACGAATCCAGAGGTCGTAAAAGTCGCCTGGATTGCAAAAAACTAGGGGGGATATTACGCAATAAAGATGCGTAGTCATTTGGGAGGGCAAAATTTGAAATTTTACTATGTTTATTTTCTTGCATATTTGAAAAGTCTTTCACAAGCTTCCTATTCACTTTATTTGGAAGCTATATGATATTTAATTTTGGGTTAGAGAACTTTTAATTTAATTTTCATATGACACATGTACAAAAATAGAGTTTTCAATTGCAATTTCTCAAAACGTAATTTCTATGTTTATCCGAGGTCTAAATAAGTATACTTTCTTGGTAAGCCATATTTATATTATTTATTCACATTTTTAACACTCTCATATACATTGGGATGTTCTGAGTAAGGAAACTATAGGTTTGATTTCAAGTTGCTACACTTAGTCGTCTATTGGCCAAAATTTGATAACGTCTCAAAGTTTGACTCCACGTGTAAAAATATGCCAAAAAATTTGTTTTGTTTATATGGAGCCTCACGTAAATCTTTAAGACCAAGGCATTTAAGAACATGAAAATGATATAATTTGCCATTGATCTGCGAAAGAAAAAATAAAATATGAATATGTCTTTACTAAACTGCAACTTCAAAAACTTAAAAAAAATTTTTCTCGCATTGATTTTTAAAAATTTTATACTTTCACTAGTTTTCTGGAATTATGTGAATATATAAAGGGTTTGGACATAGATTGAACTTTGGAAGGCTGGATTTTTTACTTTGCGGTAAAGATGATGTAACTTATGTGGTCACATCCTTAACTTCAGGACGCCTCTGTTGTTTATGCAGTAATATCTTAGGCAGACACTACCACAGAAACATAAAAACTACTACAATACGTTGAGTCTTGGTAAATTAATTTTTTTTTTTTTTTCACATTGGGGTAAACCTCCAACAAATTGCATTTTTTAAACACACGCCTGTCATAAGGTCTCCAAATTATAGTAAGTATTTTGATCAGCGGAAAGATACATATGTACATATTATCCAAAATGGCCAGCATTTTTAACACTTTCCACATGTTGGTTAGAATTCTCGTTCTAGGTGCTGTGATGGGCTTTTGTAAAGCAGCTTTAAGCCGATAATATGACACATATAAGATTCATTTCCATAATTTTAATTTCCTTGCCTTAATTTTTGTATTCTTGATTTGCATAAATCCAAAATGACAGGCAAGCAATGTAGTTTCTGTGTATCCTGTTTTGAAATAGGTACCAACATTGGATTATTTGTTGTGAAAGCCATTTGAATTTCATAAGCATAGGGGCAAAATAAGACTGCGGTGCCTCGTAGATTGGTAATTCAGCATTTATGATGGGAGCACTTCCACATCTGATCAGGATGTGGCTGGGATAGACCCCCTTTTTCAAAACGGCTTGTTACCAAATTGCCACCCCTTTAAATTATTGTGATGACTGGTACCAATGATCCATTTTTCTTACTTCCTGCTATTCAGTGGTCCCCTTTTACTATTTCCAGCTACCAAATTTTTTTCAAAAGACATGTACCCAAAAGACCCACTTGTATAGTAAGTTGTTCATGTTGGGATTTTTACTTCAAATTCCAGCTCAAATCAATTATCTACTTCCTTCCAATTGGCAACAGCACATGGACTATGATTTGTAAATTCTTACAAGACTATAAGTAGCTAAGGCATTTGGCTTGATTCAAAATTACCCAGGTGACAAGTTGTGTTTGGCAGTTTGAAATTTGTTTGCCGTTGTAAAGTTTATACACAATGACCCTCTTTTGCCAATTTTCTACCCAATGACCCTTAATATTACAGTTTGTGATCCATGGTTCTCTTTTTAAAGCTTACAGCCCAAGACCGTGTTTTGTTCAGTATGTGTATTGAATGACCCCTTTTCTGTAAAGGCCTAACTTTTCACATGGAGGAGGGCACATTACCCTTCACTCTAAATAAGGAATGCCCCCAGGATCGTCCCTCAGTAGATGGCATTTGTTCAAAAAATTGAACACGCATCTACCCATTCATTGACACGGCATTCTAGTGTTAGCGTGGTTAGGGTTTCTTGTACTTGTGATGTCAATGATGCTAGAGATTTGAAGCACATGAAGCAGTTGCAGGACGGAGTATGGATGTAATACCAATTGATAGATCGTCGATAAATTCTAGTCCAGAAATAGAAAGAGGTCCAAGCATGGTTTCCTGGTACCACTGATGTACGGGTACCCAATGGAAGACTGGATTCTCATTACCACAAGTGGGAGCGTTTTTTACATCCACAAGACACATTGAGGTTCCTCTTACGCGTAACAGTGACGATGTAGTTGTGATTTGTTAGGCTCGATCAAAGATTTTTGAAAACAAATCCAATCGTTAGGTTCTAAAGTCCTCAAGCCCGAGAGGTCATGGGTATCCTCGTGAATTGTAAGGAATGTTGGTAAACAAATATGGAAAGATGCGAGTTCATTAAATGGTCAAAACACACAACAACGTAGACTTTAATTTATACCTTTTCATAAGGTTTGATGATATAAACTAAATTTTAAAGTATATGATATAATATAGTTAAAAGATCTTAGGCGGAAGCAATATTGCCCCCCATCTTCAATTTTAAGCTCAGTGAAGTAACAAAACAAATGTGCCAGAAATGATGTTTTTAATGCTTGAAACGTATCTCTTTATTTTAACTACCCTTATTGTCCGTTTTGGAGCCACCTCCGATCCACCTCCATTTCCAGCCACCTCCTACTGTGAAACGCTTCTATGAATTTGTCTTATATACGTCTTAGGACCCAGCAAAGGGGAGATAAAACCCCACTCACCTTGGACACATTGAACTGTTCTTGCCAATATTTCTATTCTTCCCGTTTCGCTGTTGTAAGACACATTCATATTTCAGGTGCACGTGACTTCTGATGAACTTAGAACTTAAGGCAACTTTAATCGCCATTGCAACTATTACTCGGTTTCCAGGAGACATGGTGTTTAATTTTATGTTTATGCATTGGGCGCAGGCATCCTAATCCAGCTTTGTCGCATGACCTTGATTTCACGAGTCTAGCACACAGATCTTATAGGATTACAAATGACGTATTATGACTTCTATACATATTAACAAAACAATAAGCCCAGATATAATTTCTCTTGGTCCACAAAACATATAGCTATTCAGCGGTCCTCCTTTTCCTATTTCCAACTACATAGCCTCGTTTATAACAAAATCTGATATAAGAAAAAAACTGTTATAAAGAAGTATTGTTCTTAAAAAACCACGCTACCAATTTTTTGTTATTTTTTCCAACCCTGGTATAACGAAATTTTGAAACTAATTTCACTGTCCCGAACAACGTTCGTATAATGCGTTCCACTGTATTTAGAATGGGCAATTCAGTAACACAAAGCGTTATTAATATGCTTTAACATTTCTAAATAACAATTACGTGCTTTTGGGTCGGGCTAAATTTGTCACACCGCTATAGGGTTGGGGTTGGTATATCTATGAAACAGTTCCGTAGGATTTTGGTTGCTAAGTTGATTTTCTTGCTGTTATTCATTCAGTATGAGACCAGACAGTCAGGACACATGATTGGGGTGCAAATTTTCGGACTTGCCGCCCCCTCCTAAGGGGGGAAATGTTACTTACAGGGAAAAATTTAAAAGCGAGCAAATTGTGTTGTAATGTTACATTGACATGTTCGTCTCCTTATAAGGATTAGAAAAAGTAATATTTGCCTTGTTCCGACCTTTAGTTTAAACGCTATAGCCCCATAATGGTCAAGGTCATCCTGGGGTAAAATTCACCCAATGCTCAGATTTTGTGAAAACTGGTGATCAGTGTTTGTATGTCTCCACATGATCCAAAAATGTATTGATTTACAGTAATGACATGTGGTTGGCTGATTACATGAAACATGTCGCAAGGGTACATGGTCTTAGGGGGGAGGGTTCACCAGAACTTCCCTGATGTCGCAATGGTGGATATCAAAATATCAATTTAAAATGCATTTTCTGTTTCAGTATGGCACAAGGAATCATTTTACACCACTTTCAACAAATCGGAGCAAGCATTTTCACAGGGTGACCTGAACTTATGGGGGCTATGCCCGTTTAATAAAGGTTGGAACATAGGCAAATAGTATACTTTTATAATCCTTATTACGAGGACGAAACGCGTTCGGAGGGTACATTATTAAAACACAATTTGACTCGATTTTAATTATTTCCCATGTACTAACTTTTCCCCCTTGAAGAAGGGGAATCAGTAGGAAAACAATTTGCACCCATCATTTTCTGACAGTTTAAGGTCCTATTGAAACCCCAACAGCAACAAAATCAATTTTAGTCATGAAATCCTACGGGGAATACACAACCAACCCACAACTACTAAATAAACCACATGATGCAAAACTTTTTTGACTCGAGTTCTTTCACATATTTAAAAAAGAAACAATCTGAACATCTTTAAGATACCTTTGTTGGACTGTGTTCCATAAAAAGTTTTCAAAAAACCTTCCAAAAATTTTAGAAAAAAATTAACGTTATTAAATCTAACAGTATTATTTTTATATTATTATGACAAATCTGTGTTTTGCTGCGGCGAATTTATGGATGATTAACTACATAATACCAACATGGATGGGAACTTGCAGATTGGAAAAGTGCTTTGCTTGTTGGCTACTTCTTGAATATTAGACATGATAACAAAACAACACAAGCACACAACAATACTTTAATTTCCCTACCCCCCGGAAACCAATGTAGCTACTACTATGTATCTATACATGTTACGGGCAAAATCAGAGGGCAAAACTATATGCTTCTATTTTGAAATCCAAGGTGTCTGCTACAAACAAAAAACTTGATCCAACAGTAGTATAAATATTACTAGTGGCTTCATTTGCACTGAAAACCCTGGGTAAGACACAAAAAACAAAACAATAAACAAACAAAACAAACAAAAACAAAACAAACAAAACAGAATAGCTATCAAAACCAAATGCCATAGCATCACAAAACGTCGTTATTTAATGTTTTTTTACTGAATTCTTTGTCCATGGGTATAATACAAGGTTAATGCCTCTGCAAGTCTCACATACGAAAATATGGCCAAAATTTGACACATTTGCTTCGTAGCCATATTGGATTTGTGCAAATTATGCCACGAATTTAAACACAAGAAGTTTTTAAAATTCTTCAAACTATGAGTTGAACAAATCTTGGAACGCGAAACCTAAGGCCCAATACTATCCTGACACCTTCATTTTAGGTATATAAAGCTCTCAGCAGCTATTTATAAGTAGAATTAATATCCCCAAAATGGAAAAATGCTAAATTGAGATTTTTTTTTTTAATTTTTGCTTAAATTTATTTTCACTAATTTGATATTTTCTAACTTTTTTAGATGTAATTTTCGCAATGCAATTTGGATTGTTTCTATTGTGTCTGCTTAGATAGTATTTGTGATACTGTGCCTGGTAATAAAACAACTGAGGGCGTCCTGAAAGTAAACATGTGACATCATAAATCACATTTTACATAAAAGCCCCATCACTGAAGACTTCTCATCATGTCCAAAACTTTTGTGGTCACAAATTCCGTAAAACTAGTGGAAGTATGCAACCCTTGTGAGTCAAAACTGTAAAATGTACAATGGTGAGAAAATAAAGCTTGAATTTGCAATTTGACAGACATCATGCAGATTTATTTTTTCTTTCGCAATCATGGCAAATTAATATCATATGAAGGTTCTAACCGAATTGTCCTTAAGATATTAATGCAAAGTATCAAATAATAATTTTTTTAAAACCATATCTTGTTACATGGGAGTCCAAATTTTGATGACGCTCATCAAATTTTGCCAATATAAGACTTAGATGTACATATTTTGAAATCAAACCTAATTTCCTTACTCAGAAATCCAAATGTATAGAAATTGTTAAAAAGTTTTAGACGTCGGATAAACAGAGAAATTACGTTGTTGAGAAAATTGCAATTGAAAACTCTATTTTGTATATGTCAATGGGAAAAAATGAAATTAAAAGTTCTCAAACACAAAATGTAAATACCATATATCTTAAACAAAGTGAAATAAAAAGCTTAATGATATGACTATTCATAATGGCAAGAAATAAAAAATAAAATTCCGATATTTTTCACCAAAATTTGATGACGTCATCTTTATTGCGTCATATCTATTTTTTTGCAATCCCGGCGAATTTTACGACCTCTGGATTCGTAATTCCGGGGTTCCAGACTATCGATATCTGTTGGTTGTAAAAAAAGTTCTCTCGAGGTAACCTATTTTCAATGTTAAAGCCTTTTTTAAATGTTGGAGCCCTGACTATATGGGCGCGCTCACTGCATCACCGCATCTGCATAAGCAAGCCCGGTTTTCTAAAGGTCGTAATTAATGTCATTTTCCATTTTTGTCACATAAGCAGGTAGCTGTTATAGCATACATATAGCAAGAAGCATGCAACGAGCTCACAAATATGCGCGCCATTTTCATAAGGGCTTTGTTTCAAAAACGAGCTCCCAATTTGCGAGGGTCGTGCTATTGTGAGCTCGTTATAAGTTCATTCTGTTTCAAAAACGACCGGCTCGCAATTTGGGAGCTCAGCATTTCCGAGCTAGTGCTATGGCAATCGTTTTAAGTTCATTCTGTTTCAAAAACGAACTCGCAATTGGCGAGCTCACACATTTCCGAGGCTTGTGCTATTGTGCAGTCGTTTATAAGTTCTTTGTTTCAAAAACGAGCTTGCAATTTGCGAGCTCACATTCCGAGCTCGTGTCATATTGTTAGCTCGTTTATAGTTCATTCTGTTTCCAAAACGAGCTCGCAATTGGCGAGCTCACATTTCCGAGCTCGTGCTATGGTGAGTTGTTATAAGTTCATTCTGTTCCAAAACGAGCTTGCATTTTTTGAGCTCATTTGGCTTGTGCAAGCTCGTAACAAGCTCGTTATAAGTTCACTGAGCTCGTAACGAGCATGTTTCAAGCTTGTAACGAGCATGTTTCAAGCTTGTAATGAGCATGTTTCAAGCTTGTAACGAGCATGTTTCAAGCTTGTAACGAGCATGTTACAAGCTCAAAATGTGCTTGCCATTTTCGTAAGGGTGGTACCCACCGACCCAGACTCTCCCTGAGCGGATTTTTAGACGAAAAGTACACAACATAAGGTCTTAAGACAACAACATATCTGCAAAAACAAGACCGAAAGAAGACCGAAATGGTTTTGGAATCTGCAGACACGATTCCCTGAATCTAGAACATGCAGTTGTCAATACAAATGTAGAAGTTTTTACAGTCCGTCGGACTCATAGTCCACCTACAACGGTAAAGAATAGGGCAATCGATTCAGTTGACTCTTTACGCAACATTTCACGCTTTATTCCGTTGTCGACAAGTCGTCTAAGGAGCCCGAACTATGGCTCCCGGTGGACTATATCTACTTTTACACCGGCCTTTTACACTCAGAAGAACCACCGGTCCAAGATTCATATGGAGTGTACACGATTGACTTCTGATGATGACCCATGTAACCTTTGACCTAATTCACAACCATGGTGGAAGACAATGCAATTGGCGGAATGATCACAGGGTGGGCCACTCGGTTTTGGGTCGTTTTCCGGCTGTGGTTCCATAAAGTGCCACAAACATGCAAATAAAGTATTTGCATCAAATTCGTCATGCGCTACTGCACAACATCATACAGTGCATGACGGAATAAATTGCAATACCTCATTTGCATATAGTTTTTGGGTGTCTTGAGTCCCAACTGAGCCGGACGAAGGTCAAAAAGTGGCCCAATCAGACACTTCTCCCGGGCCGATAGCAATAATACATAAAATATTTTTGTCATTTGATTGGTGGATACTCTATCACGTGTCATAACATATTTGAGACTAGTTCCCAAAAATTTCACAGGAGGCGACAAATTCTCATAGAAAGTTATTATGTCCCCCATCACGGGAAATAGTCGGTTTTTATGGGAGCCATTTCCCTGCATCGTTATCTGCCATCGCCCGTGCTTGATTTGATCCGACTTGATCAGCGATCCGACCTTTGACACTGCATCGCGATCATATCGTCTGCTTGATATTTGATATTCACCGCTGGGCAATCCAGTTGAATTTTTGACTCAAAATGGAGAAATCTCGATGCCGTAGATAGTGCTAATACCGTAAAACAAATGTCTAAAGCAGTTCGAGAAAATTGTGCGAGAGAGCCGCCGGCCGCGATTGGATTGAACCATGACTAGGCTAAGGCTTGAGCTGCGGCGGTTGCAGCTGACCTCGACGAGTCCATTGGCAAGTTTTTCAAATGACAGAAGTAGTTTGATAAAACAATTTTGACTGCTCTATATTTGTGAAATGGTGCACAATACCTCCCCTCGGTGACTGGAGACATGGGCCTACTATTTTCCCTCGACCTTCGGTCTCGGAAAATAGTAGGCCCACGGTCTTCAGTCACCTCGGGTAATTATTTTGCACCATTTCCCTCATGAGCAGTCAATATTTCTATATGTGTCCACCCCTAGACGACACATGCATATGTTCCGGGCATTTTTTGATGATTTTAATTACAACATTTTGTGAAATCCATTATCATTTTGCTATTTTCTTTAGACTCTTTGCATCTTTTCTTTGTAAAAATACGTACTTTATGCCTCAAAGACATTGACCAAGTTATGACAAAACAGTTCTCTAAAAACAATATTTTACAACTCACCATTTATCAAACATACGGAAATAATGCTTACTATAATGGCTTCTACTTATCTGAAATCAATTTTGATGTTCACAAAGCACATAAAGTTTCGATTTTGCTTATAATAATAAACTTCTTTTAATTGCATGTACCCTATACTATGTTAATCCACATATGATTATATGTTTTTCATTGCTGGCCTCCTCATTTAACACAGAATCATTGATTGGAACATACATTGAAGGACAGGGACCATTGGCTTTAAGTGAGGCGCAAGACACAGCCTTCGATTACAAAAATAACCGCATTGGCGCAAATATTACCAGAACTTTCTTTGATGGAAAATCTCCCGAGAACTTCAGGATCGTCGAAGATTTGACTAAGGTATAGTCAAGGAGATATCAAAAATCAAACAGGAAAATATGGTTCATACACGGACTTGTAGTCACTATGAGTTACAATATGCTCATCCACCAAGGACACAGTTCAGTGGGTTGTACTTGTACATACATTGACATGAACTGACCTTGTGTGATCTGGATATCATATATCATACCCAAAAACCAGGGGGTGTATTTTCTAAATACATTGGTGAATTAAAGCCACTGAACTGTGCCAAGGGAATTGAGATTTTACTAACTCATAGTGAGTAACCTTACTTTATAGAGAGTGCCCGCGTTTGAGATTAGCAGGCAACTTTGAGGTTGAAGAGATCTATTCTATGAACGATGCATTTATCTGCTTTGCACCTGGACCACATTATATGTGCAAGTGAGTGTGCATGTATAGACCGTATTCAATAGCCAGCCATGTTGGTGGACAAGATAGACGCATTCCAGTACTACAATACATTCACTGTCAATGATCCCTGTGCAATCGCTAAACATGGATCGATTGACAGCTTAATGTATTGTAGTCCTGGAATGTATGCATCTTGTCCACCAACATGTCTGGTGGCTGACGTCATATTGAATACGTTCTATTGTTTGACCTTCAGTGGTGGCTTTTAACCCGAAACACGGAGACTTTCGACACATTCTGCTTGACATTGATATTTACACTATATTTATGAAAGTAATCAAAGCAACGACAATAAATCGCATGCAATACAAACGCACACTTAATAATTTACAACTGGAAGTCTTTGTTCTACCAGTAGAACGGCCACCGTGAATGTGCAAGTATTTTAATAACGCACTGGGGTTCTACATACTCGACACGATTAAAGAGAGTAGCAACACAGCATGCACACAGTCATAGTGCGCCATGGAGAATGTTAATGAATTATTAATTAATGGGGTTGGTCCGTTAACTCCGATGATGGTACCAAATTAGAATAACTTTAGAATATGTTGACTTTCAGATCTTTTTAATAGACATCTTTCAATATCTTTCAATAAAGTCACGTGACTGTGTGAATTTTCAATTACAAACAATCCTAAAAAGGCTGTTGAAAAATATCTTCCTCTTGAATAAGGGAAAAGGTGTCGGTAACTCTCTCGGATCGAATGCGAGTGCGGAGCGGTACAGAAAGTATGATCGTGCATATTAAATTAGCCAGCCTAGTGACGTAGCACCGTGGGAAATGTTTGGTGCTCGTCAGAGCCCATAGAGATTGTGTGTAAAAAATATTGATAGAAATGTTCATTTTTTTTTTCAAAAGGTTCTATAGGGATGTTCTCGTAAGAACAAAATTTTTGGCACTCTGATGCATATTCATAGAACCCCTTCTTTTTTCGGAGATATTTGAGATTAATTTCTATTTACACACATTCTCTATGAGGCGATTGATAACGTTAGTCTCTCTCGCAATAATAATTTAGATAATATCTTTCGCAGTCTGTGACACAGACTAGACAGTGGGTAAATACTTTCCGCACCGCTGTACTAAAAGAGTGTCGCATTATACGTGTTTCCATGTATTTGTACAGAATTCCGTCAAAAGGAAGAATCCATATTTCATGGGCCGTATTCATAGCTAGAAGAGGTATGGCAAACGAAATTCGTTCAAAATTAGTTTTCCTGAAAACAAACACGAAACTTATATTTGATTTACAAATTGTACTATGCCTGTGCCATAACCAATTTAAGTTAGCTTTTTGTAGAATACAAACTTTGTGTCTTTTTCGACAGAAATTGTTGTGGGTTATTGGGCAGATCATAAAAAGCAGAGTGCACCAAGGAAGCATCACTGACATTCCCATTTCGCTGTGTGCCAGGTATAGTTTTCTTCTAATCAGACGCATTGGCAAGATTTCCATATTTACCCCTCCTAGGAATGCTCCACCTTGTCATGTGTTTTGTGCCGTACCAATGGTGCAGATTCGTAGGGGAGGGGAGGGGTATCACATATGGACCTCTTCCGAGGTATTCTTATTACGGTTCACTATTAAATAATATTGTTCTTTTTAAGTTTGATGCTTTATACGTTTAATATGCACAATGTTAAACAATATAAATACTTTACGAATTTCTACTAATCTTGATATTTATCAAAATGTACTTAAAGAATACGGTATCATGTATTCGTACGTATTCAGGATATTCTGGGCATTGTTGAGAATTTGAAAAACACGCCACGGCATCTTTTCTATCATTAGCAATTTAATGTATATATTTTATATGCATATTATTAAGACCTTCAATTCTGAATAATTGTTTCGATTTCTTAACTTCTCCGGATTTTTTTAGAGAATGCCACTTTTGGTAAAACCTCCTATGCGGCAGACAAGAAACTCTTCTACGACACGTGGTACTTCACCGTTAAAGATTACCTGCAAACATCAGGGCAATACACGTTGAGTGTGATCACACAGGATAATTGCATTCCTTTCAATGATGCATTCATTGGAACAAGCACGGCTGGTGGTATTAACCGTAAGTAGATAATTTCAGTAGTAACTAGTAGTGGGGCTTAGTGTAAAACGCGAAAGCGAAAGCGCTAGTGAACTCGGCGGCCTCAACGGAATAAACTGCATGTGATGCTGCACTTTATTCCGTTAAGGCTGCCGAATTCACTAGCGCTTTCGCTTTCGCGTGTTACAATAAGCCAGTAGTGGTGGTAGGAAGGATTCTAGTAGTAATGGTGGGGATTATTAAATATCCGCCCTTCTTTTGGGGTCTGTAATTCGCTTCTGCCAGTCATTATGCTGATATCAAATCAAGGAGTAATACTTGAGTGGAAAACAAGAGGTTGGTACATCTGCTGACCCTACTTGTCCTGAACCCGACATAAGCCTTAGATTCATATTCCGTCAAGGTTGCTGAATTTTGAGTCCCGTCAGGCAAAGTGAGGTCAGTAAATGTACCAACCCTAAATAAAGGGGTGGCAAATTCTCTCCAACTGTTATGGTACCAAGACATCGTTCCTTTTCATTTATATTGAATATTTGATTATACATTGTATTCCTATCAGAACAAATTGTTTCCGGTTCGGGCTATTCCCGTTACCAACAAGGCATCATGATCCTGAGCGATACTCAATTTGCCAGAATATTGTCCTTAGGTAAGACTAGTGCCGGTTAGTGTAAAACGCATTTAAGCGCATAAGAGCATACGACTGCATAAATCCGTAAGCATAAGTGTGCATAAGCATAATCGCTTAAGAGCATAAGAGTGCATAATTATAAATAACCGTTATACTGAACATAATCGCATAAGAGTGCATATTCAGAAACCGTACATACGGAACATATCGCATAAGAGTGCATAAGCATAATAATCACGGTATATACGGAACATCATCGGCATCGAGCATAATCCCATAAAGTGCATAAGCACTAAAAGAATATCGTATTACGGAACAAATCGCATAAGAGTGCATATTAAGGTAACCGTACAGCATAGGGGTACGGGTGCATAGTTAAGCATAAGAATAACGGTATGTACGGAGCTTTTAGCGCATGAAGAGCATAAGAGTGGTAAACGCATAAGCCGCCACGTAGTCTGGTGCTCGCCCAAAAACCTTGCATGGTGACCTTGGGCGCAAGGTCCACACAAAATATTTTGATGGTTTCTAGGCAAGATTGACCTACTGATTCTAAATCTGGATGATGCCACTTGTTAAATTACAACTTACCCCCTTCATCCCTATCTCACCATGCTCAATGATGCCAAAGTGGCATCATCAGATTTGGATCAGCAGGTCAATGTTGCCTAGAAACCTCAAAACAATTGTGTGGAGCGCTTGCGCAAAGTCATATGGGTCGAACACCGGACTAACGGAGCCTAAACTGCGCATAAGCGCACGATGGTGTATAAACGCATTCGTTTACCATACATACGGAGCATAATCGGGGGGGAGGGGGGAATACTATATGTCAAGGCATGACAAATGGGTTGTTTTTACAAAAAAAATCATTAGACAGTGGTCCCAGTTCTGCCAAAATCCTTGGATAAGGGTTGCAGTTAGAAAGAGAAGAAACACTCTGTAAAATCACCCGGTTTTGACGGCAGAAACCATTAGAACTGGGTCCAATTTGCAAAATTTCGAGAAAAAATCGTCAAATAAGGCTTTTTTTTACCTAAATGCCCTTGAACATGTAATAGGGTTTCATACCTCGTTTCGCAAACCCCATCAAAATTTGTAGAGATGCAATACATGTAAACGCATTAAAATCCTGACATTTAAACACTTTGATATTGACATTCTGCAACTAAAAAAAAAATTTGCGATGTATTTTAAATAGCACCAAGTTGGTATAGAAATAAAGGTATCTCAAAAGGCCAGTAAACCCATCGCTTTCATTTTCTGCAAGATTGTAGGCTGTATGTCTGACTCTGTCGGAAAATTACATTGGATTTGGAAATACTTTCAACTGACAATGTACTATTGCCTATGGAAATCACGTGCACGAAAGCGACCCCTGAAATTCAAACCTACTTGAAACCATGTTTTGAGACAGTATCCCGGAGAGGACCCATGTTTTTTTTTTTCTTTTTATTCATTAATTATTATTGTTATTATTCTACATTATTTTTATTATCTTAACCCGTGTTTATTGAAGTCCTTGATTAACACCCATCCATCTGACGGTCGCTATTGGCTTGTGTGGAATAGCAGTTTATGGCTAGCTTTTTACATTTTTGATTTCAAAGGGAGGGTCTCGCTATTGGCTTGTATGGTATAGCAGTTCTATCTTTTACATTGTTGATTTCAAAGGGAGGGGTACAACTAGAGCTTATCGGACATAGTTTTCACACAGCAACAAATCAAACTTTTTATCTTATCAATTTTACCAATAGTAATAGTTTTAATACCTGAATGGCTAACTAGTGCTCACGAAAATGTCGCCAATATCTTACTACACCCATTACTTACTCGCGGGTGATTAAGCCATTGATAACTAATTGCTGGGGCCCAACCAGCCTCGGGAACCAACGGTTTAACGCCTCTCTTATGCACTCTATGGCTCTTATGCTCCGTATAGCACGGTTATCTCTTATGCTTATGCAGAAATGCAGACTTATGCTCTTATGCTGTACATACGGTTATTCTTATGGTCATGCAGTCTTATGCTCTTATGCGATTGGTCATGCAGTCTTATGCTCTTAAGGTCCGTTCATACTTCCACTAGCAGTGCATTGCTGTGCAGTAAATTTATCGCAATGTTCCGTCACTTCCGCTGCACTCCTAATCGATTTACTGCAGGTCAACCCAGGTCACTGCAGGTCACGGGTTGCAGTACGTTGCAGTAACGTGCGAGCGCATTGCAGGAATTGGCATACTGCATGCACCACTGACTTCACCCCACTGCCTCTTGCTGCAATCGCCAGTTAAAATAATTTTAACTTCGTTGCAGTACTGCATTGCGTTGCAATACTGCAAGTGATTGCAGTGACAATTTTGGTAGGCTGCATTGCAGCACTGCACTGCAATGCAGTGAAGTATGAACGAACCTTTATGCTCTTATGCGCTTGCGCTTATGCTCTTATGTGTTTATGCTCTTATGCGCTTATGCACTTATGCTCTTATGCGCTTGGTCATGCAGTCTTATGCTCTTATGCGCTTGGTCATGCAGTCTTATGCTCTTATGCACTTATGCTCTTATGCGCTTATGCTCCGTATATACGGTTATTCTTATGGTCATGCAGTCTTATGCTCTTATGCGCTTATGCGTTTTACACTAACCGAGACTAGTGAAGGTTTATATTTGATTTTGCAACACAGAGAGAAGTTCATTCGGTTAGATTTCTTACAATAAATCAAGGCGGTTCTGGAATCTGGAACCACAAGAGGGCGCCTGCTTTCGCGGCCCAACTTTCCTTCACTCTGGTAGACGTTTCGTATAGAAGTCCCAAGTATATGCAAATGAGATATTGCCATTTATTCCGTCAAGCGCTACTGCACAACAATTGTAATACCTCATTTGCATGCTTGGGACTTTTATATGAAAGTTTACCTTCACCCTCAGCACTAGTTGACCTCTAATGACCTTTCACTTTGGTATGTGACCTTTACTCTTAACATGACAGGGATGCCTCTATGGTGTCAACCTATTATATGACCTGAGTTTGGTGGCAATTAAGGTGTCCATGCATGAGCGATTTGAGAATGGTTAACCGAAACTTAACACACACACACACACACACACACACACACACACACACACACACACACACACACACACACACACACACACACACACACACACACACACACACACACACACACACACACATACACACATACACACATACATACATACATACTTTTTAACAAAATACATCCTAAGTATTGCCTTAGTTGTTATACAGTGTAACAAGAAAGAGGACAAAGTGGCCTGTTGCTATGAACTCGCAAATTTTTTGATTCCATGGTGTTTTGGTTTTAAATGTACGTGCCCTCTTTTGCCAACAAACAAAATATTTTCGGCTCAGAAAAAAAGACCTCGCATGACAATGATGGCATGCGGACCCGAGGGTGGATTCGCATGTCATGCGCCCCTGACGGAACCGATTACCAACGCGATGCGTAACTTTTTGCGTAACCGACTGCTTGATCATAAACGGAAATCGAACCATTATTACTAAGTTACTTTCAAACGTAAATTGGAACTTTCTGTTAATTTTTTATTGGATAAAACGCGTAACTTGTTATTTCTAGTTTATATTTAATCATTAGAATGTTTCTAAATTTGATATAATTGATGCACAAAGTATACAGTATATGCATAAACTTTTTAAGAGTAGCTCTATGTACTGTAAGAAAGTAGAGTAAGGTTTTAGTAATCAAATATTTTGTGTTTCTTACAGAGACCTCCAAACTGACATCTTTCGGTGAAATTACAACAATAATTCAAAAAGCAGCTACCAAGAGAGTAATTTACCTTCAATGATTTTAATGCAGGGCTATAGTGCGTAAACCCAATATACCCCGTATGACTTCAGCTTGAACTTAAAAGTTCATGTGACAGCAGGCGAAGAATTGAAACATGAAACAATTGACGATTGTGTGGCGGCGATACTCTTGGCTTAGGTTCGGGAAAACAACTAATGGATGAGCGTAGACACGTACATGCCCGCGTACATGGCGCAATTCCCGGCTATTTTATATTGGTATATTGGAAGGACGTTTCCAGCAGCTGTTCAAATATTATCGGAGATCTCCAATATTAATTATATTACAAAATTCCTTCTTTTACGACACATAGATAATTTTGAGCTCTACCATTCACAGGTATTGTTTATTTATCCCTTAGCAATGCAACTGTGCAAAAATCTCTAAATATCCGGGAAATTACACTGTAAAAAATATGGAGAAAAAAGGGGATTGCCTCTCTAAAAAAGAGTAAACTTTTACTCGAAATGGAGTAAATTTCACTCCATTTTGAGTGTAGGGGCGATCTTCAAAAATGTGCTGTTATTGCTTTAAGTTATGTTATAAGTACTTCACTTCTACGTAAAGATAAACAATCAAACATATTAAAACATACTAAAATACAGTTTTACTAAAATCAATTCCACCTATTAGAAGACAATGTTTATGTTAAAATTGTGTATTGCCATCTTAGCTCATATTGTACCTTCAAGTAAAACAAGACGAGTTTCTACAAAGGACAATCCTCCGTATTTGAAGGGTATTGTGTGCCGATTGTGTGAAATGAAACCACACAAATCTGAGATTTGTAACACATTTTGAAAGTTTTAATTTTACCAATTATATTTTCTAAGGTCATATTATCGTTCTAAAAACATGTATTAAGAAAGATCCCGTTTTGCAGCCAACAAAGAGGCTCAAATTTCATATTCTGTTTCCCAACATGTAAATATAGCAATTTATTGTGTGTATATTCAGATTTATATTTATTAATAAACTTTATTTTATCAAATGGTGACACAGGTCGAATTACATGAGGAATTTATAATGATTAAAAATATATAAATTGCTAAAATAGCATTCCTAATCTCACGTTGTAGCTCATTATACGCAGTATACTCTACCTGTCTATTGCAATTACCTATTGCAAAAACTATAACTGACTTTCTTTTACAAGACATTTAGATATCAAGGGTTGTATATTATCATCATGAAATTTCACTCTGACTACAGGAAAGTCAGCACCATCATGACCATGGAGAGACTCATGAAGAGTTGAAACTTTTTAAATTTTTACTGGTGTTACTAACATTTAGGACGTTGAGCCAACCTTTCTCTGAATCCATTCTTCAAATTATCTGATCTGGTGCTCTTCATAGGGCGACATGCCAGTGTCGTTCACAGAGCTGTGTATTTTAGTCGTCATTGCAACAAACCGAAAATCCATTCAGTTGACAAATAGACTGTTATTATACCCGCCCATTTAGTCTAGCAGATTACATGGGTTCCCATGCACCCCTTAATACTAAATTCTAACATGATTTTAAGCATCTCTACGACATCTCAAAAGAATTCTGATGTTACCAGAATCAAATATTGTCCCATGGGGTCCGTTTGGCGGCCATCTTGGATCTCATACAAACCTTTTGTACTTGGGATGTGTTACAAATGTCTGCTAGCTCCTGGATTAATGGTGGATTTAACGAAATGTGACGAACGTTATCAAGAAAGGAATTCGGCATCGAAGAAATGGGATCAAGTTTGCAAATGGGGTAGACACACTTGCGTATATATCTTTGGTGCTCTCTTTACATACAACTTTATGTGGATGTTTATCTTTTTAGCTTGGTGGCCTTTTTTTTACTTTGCCAATGTTTTTGGTAGATATTGGTAAATAGTTAACATCTTTATGTAGGACGAAGGCTACCCTTTTAAATAAAAGGAACGCAATAAATAGCTTGAACAGTTGCCAAGCTTTTTGTAACATCGTTTACCAAGGTGGAGGGTGGTACTGCATGGTAACCGGCCTCTCGGGAAATCATTACAAGCACCAATGTTTATGGTGTGATGATGATACCAGTAGATAGCTATGGTATCTCTTCCATTAAGGAGACACGAGGACAATTCGGATGTTCATGCTTTAATGATGAAAAAATTCATAGAGCCATTAGGTTTTAGAAGCCATATTGTGACACCCACTTTTTGGTAAGGCTATGGTTAATGATAACACACTCCAGTCATGCAACTAATCAAGACAAGCCTTATTTATCATTCACTGAGGATATAATTTCTAACATGGAGAAGGGCTGTCTCAATAGAGTAATGAACTTGTATGCTGATTGAAGTCTTCTTCTTGGCGTATCCACAAGTCATTGGTAATGGCCTTTGGTGGTGTCAGGATTTATTCAATGAGAGGTAAGCGGATCAGGGGTGGTCGCGTGTATATGATGCGGATGCTCCTAACATAACCGGCTTGAAAGCTGGGGGGATTGGAACAGTCGGGTTTTTTTTACCCTACTCCTTAGTTCGAAACTGGCTGCGAGTACATATACAGTTGTGACTCGTGACACGGCGGACCGACGGCTAACGTTCCTACGAAAAGGACCAGGGTTGCTTTCATGATTCATTGTCCAATTCCAAGTGAACCATGGTAGGAGAGCGGTATTCTTTTTTTTTAATAGTTGGTTTACATAGGTGAGTACCCGGAAAAGTCCCAGCAAATATCCCCACCAGGATTCGAACGGAATTTTGTTCAATTTGCGCCACGGACAAGCACCCTAAACCACTAGGCCATCGCTCTCCCACTGATTGGAAGGACTCCACAAAAAATATGCCACAAACATATTCTTATAGCATATGCAAAAGTAATGGTAATGAGTTGTGCTGGTGTCAGGATTTATTTAACTGATAAGCTGATCCGGGGCCCGTGTATCCATGATACGACGCTCCTAATATGGACCTCAAACGTGCTTAATACCTGGCTTAATGAGGCCATCTCAATCACCTCCACAATCTTCAATGTGGAAACTGAATGGCACTCTGTAAACTCTTAAGGGCATCCACAATAAAGAGAACTTCTTAAGGCACGGATTGATGGGATGATTTTTGATTTGAAGAAACGTAAGACAAAAAGAAACCTTTTAACAATCATGATGATGGTGGGTATATAAAATCTCAAATCCTATTATGAGCCACGAAGGAAGAATTGTGTCCATTGCGACCAATGATTCGGCAACTTAGTTTTAGATTGGTTAAACTAGGCATATAACGATCACATTCCTGCTAGCATGTTTAAGAATCAACACTGCGTGACAGCCACTTGATCCTATCAACCTTATCAACAGAAAATCCGAACAAATATGCTGAGTGGTATGCAAATTGGTAATGACAGGACGACAAGTTTATCATTGTGTCCACATAGCACATACCAGGTTTCATAAAAATTCTCATTACTTCTACTAAAGGCCTGTTTTTTATTATTAGCCAATTGCCAACAAATTCAATTAGGTAGTCTACCAAAGAGGTTCTATATAGATAGAGAGGCAATTCGTTACGTAATCTTAGAAATTCACCGTCTCGCCATGTTTATGCCGACAACAAAGGAAATAGAGTACCAAACAATAGAAGCAAGGCTTGCCTCGCTTCTTCCAACTACTGTGGGTGCCGCTTTGCATATACACTAAACGGTAGTGAACAAATTAATGTATGGTTAGAGGTGGCCAGTTATGTAATAAAGTGGAACTGGATCATTGTTGACTCAGATTTACTCTTTTTTCTCATTAATGCAATGCGCGCCTTAGGTGAACCCAACACCGCACGCCGCGCCTATTCATTGAGGCGGTTTATTTTAAATCAAGGACGAACGGATGTGTCAGTTCATTCGTTGTATGGCCATGGGTAGGAAAAATTTATTATAACCCCCCAATAGCACCCACCATCCAGCAACTGATATTTTGGCGGATGGTTTGTATCGAATTTTCGACATTATGTGTGTATACAAGAAACCCAAACTCATAATTATTCCGTGCAATAATTCAAAATGTCAGCGCCCAGCACGGAACGAATGGTTTTGAATGGGTTTCACCCCCTTGAGTATACCCATTTGTCGAAGCCAGATAACGCGGGTTAATACGAGTAATAGCCACAACCTACCACATTACCAGTTGAAAATCTGTGATTGCCTTCTACCTGGGTAGGCTTTTTATTATTTGCCAATCTGAACAAAAAAAGGCAAATGAAGTACTAATTATGCACATTTGCAGGACGACGAAATTATTAATTATGACACCTCACTAATCACATAAAAAGTTTCATGAAAATCGGTTTTTGCGTTAGGGGCAAGAGAGAATGTTGGTTTACCTTTGTGGTTACCGAAAAGCATACATTCATCCATCCAAACATCCGGACGTGGCAGGGAAATCTAGTGGTTTCGCTCAGGTATAATCCATGTTCTTCTGATACGTGCGTCCCACTGCCTATAGTTTTCTTCATGGCCAACTTTGCTAATTAGGTACGGGGGGTCACTAGCTCTCATTCATCAGTGTATTGAGCGTGGGAGAACACGGCCTCTAGTGTTAATTTACCAAAAATCCCGGGTTCGAATCCCTGTGGGGACACTTGCTGAGATTTATTCGGGTATTATAAATTCTGGATTTGATCTGTAAACCAGGGATTCAAACATGGTTCGCTTGAATTGGCCAAATGAATCATAAAAGCATCCCGTCCGTCCGATAGGGACGTTAAGCCGTCAGTTCCGTGTACAGCCACAAATGTACATGTATATCCACAAACGGTTTCAAATAAGAGTAGGATTGAAAACCCCTGACTGTTGCCAATCCTCCCCCAGCCTCAAAGCTGGTCGGTTAGGATATCGAGTGTCATTATCATGGATTCACGCGGCCCCGGATCAACGCTTACTCAGGCTGAATAAATCCTGACACCACCCCAAGCCATTACCAATGGACACGCATAGAAAAACCAGTTGTATTTGATCCAAAGCGCAAGGCTGGATACCCAGAACATTTTTATCAGTAGAGAGATCAAAAAGGAATTTCCTACGCGGCAAAAAGTCCAGTTATCAAGATCTGAAGCTATCTGTCAAGGTAGTTATAGGGATTTTTTATTCTGTCAGTTCATTAAAATTGTGGGGCGTGTCGCCGATTCCATTCGTTCTGAAAGGTTGTATGCTTTACCCGATCAGTACAATAGAAATTCAATGTCACGATACCAGGATAAGATTAAGGCCATAATTAAAAAATTCCCTTTTCTCACGAAGAAAAATATTACAAGGCAAAATGAATAACTGAATAAATTACAAACACCAAACGTGAACAAACTCTGAAGCATCAACATAAGAAAATGATATAAATAAGTAATTATTCCGCACCAAAGTTCTTTTACGTCCCTAAGGGAATATTAGAAAATCTGATACGTTTTGCATTTATTCGTCTGTTCCAGAAATAATATTGACAGCTTGGTCCAATCATTATGTATTTTAGAGTTTTGGTCACTCATAACAAACTACAATATTTACGTGGCCTAATCCTCCTCTTCACCCAGCCTCGATGTTCATGACACTTTACCCGTTCTTTGATTGACACCAACAAAGGAATCGATAGCGTTTTCTCCAGACTTTACGACCATCTATATTCAATGAAATCTGGTTTGGTTGGAAGCCAAAAAAAGGTTCATGTAAATTGGGTTTAAAGCATCTCATTATGTTGAACAAAGTGAGCATTTCAGCTGTAATACGGATTTTTAGTTTTTTTTATCTCAACACATCTCCTCCAATTGAGTTCGTACACGATCCAATATGCGTCGTTTACTAAGGAATTAAAACTCAGACTATGTATTATGGCAGGACAATTCAAGCCAAAAACTGGACTGAAAAAAAAAAAATACAAAAAGAAAGCAAGAGGTGCGGCGTTAGGTCACGCAGGCATGAATGTAGGAGGAGAAGGAGGAAAGCTCTTCCTAATTGCATCTACGCAAAGCCGATTATCCCAATTATTATCTATTGGCAACTCATTGTAAAAGGCAAGACCAACAAAGGAGGACCACTTCTCGGCATGCAGGGAGTACTCTTCATGTTCCCATGATCATCGCCGACAGAAGAAGCGGGGCACGCTCAGTGGACCAAGATATGACCTGTGCGCAGGAAAGGTATATCCCCGTATGCGCATGGTTTGTTTACATGGGAGACGAAACACAAAGAGAGTGAGACGATTACAGCCGAAATTCTGAGTATTTCAGTCCAAAAAAAAAATCGGAGATAGCATGTTCCTAAGATGATTTACATTGATTCTAGTTTTAGAAAACTTGGATGTTTTGAAACGCCGGATTCTTAAAGTATGATATTGGGAGACGAAATCTAATTGAATGGGGAAGAAAAATGCCTTTATCTAAACAATGACACCAACTTTGACAGTGCCCGGAGTTGCACGTTTCTCAATTTTGTCCCAAAGTTGCTCATATTTACCACAGCATTGTAAGGTTAGTAAGCAGAAATGGTAAAATAAAAAATTGTGGCATATTGTTATACAAGCATAAATTTGGCCGAAGAGGGAGAGAATTAAAATTTGGAAAACAATTGGACATGGAACCACCTGCACAGGACAAGTTCAATGTCACCTAGAGTTCACAAAAGTCAAATGAGGTCAAATAATTAAACATGCAGAATAAGTTTGATAAACTCTAACACATCATAAACATTTCATGGACTATTTGTGGACTACATTCGACTTATGTTTCATTTAAAGGACACGAGAGATTTGCTGAGGATACAAATTTGTATATAAATTTGCACTTTGATTGTAGATACCCAACGAGGACATTTCGGTAGTTTATTGAACAAAAAAAACCCAAAAAAGTATGTTGGAACTTCGCCTGCTTGTCCTACTCGGCCCCATAAACAAGATAATCGGTATCTGTCATGCCACGACAGAAAAACAAAAAGCAATTATTTACATGAATATGGCTTTTACGGCTTATTCCATCAGGTTTGATTTAATTATATCAAATGGTTTTCTAAAATGGTTAAAAAATGGAGGGGCATAGTTTGATGGTGGAATGTCCTCTTATCTCTTTACGTTAATACATTAAAAATAACAATAACATTTCATTGAAGAGATACGGGAAAAGCTCACGGGGAGACATTCGGTGAATTTTGTTGAAACGGCATACAAGTCATATCACATTTTAATCACCAAAAGCCACAAAGAGAACATCGGATTTATATATTTTATACTTTTTACCTGTGACGGTCACATTTAAAGGAAAGGAAAACATCATTTATGGTGTATATGGGGGCATGAATACATAGTTTGGGTCATTGACGGGGGTAGCCGGTCAAAATAGGCAAGGTAGAACCACACCAAAGCGGTATGCATATTAAGGAATCTTAGATTTTCTGAGCAGCAGAAGCACTCAATGAGTACAATGGGCAATAGACGTAGGAGAGAAGGAGCAAAGCTCTATTAAAGCAGTAATAGCACCTTTTTTTCGAAGAGCGTCCCCAATTTTTTGAGAATTTTGTGATTTTTACATAGTTGCAGTGGTAACTGGCTAGTAAATATAACCTACGAAGGTTAAGCTCCGAAAATGTCTATGTGTCCAAACGAAGGAATTTTTAATTAGAATAATTATATCGGAGGATTCTCCGATATAATTTCAAACGGCTGCTGGAAACAGCTCTTCCAAGGAAATAGCGGAAACAGCGCATGTACGTGTCTACGCTCATCCATTAGTTTGTGATTGGTTCAGCAAGTCAAGTTAGAGGTTATTTCTCAAGGTGGCACCATTTCATCAGGGACGGACATAAAAGTAGCATTCTAGCTCTGCCGTTAAGTCCAATCTGGGATTCCAGGATTCTAATGACAAAATCGCTTATTTTATGATAAATACACATTTTTTTAGCATTCTCGTTCGCAGGCTTAGTCCCTAAGACAATTCCAAGTAACTCTGCCAAAATATCAAATTTTGAAAATTGGGGGCGCTCTTCAGAAAAATGTGCCATTATTGCTCGATACCCAAAAAACCCATTTCTGGTGCCACCACTGTTCAGAGAACCGTCTTAAATGATTGAGGTTTGACTTTATTGGGTGCTTTGCTCCCCCCCCCAAAAAAAAAAAAAAAAATTGCTCAAGTAAGTTAATATGCGAATCCCCTTCTTCATCCCGACAGTATCCGCTCTGTGAAATGTTGCCCTCAGCCCCCTTGCCCACCAAGATGTGTTGAAAACCAAAATGGCAAAAATAAATTGATATAGGGCCAGGCCTAGCCCTACTCGTTGAATATGCTCCATTGATAACAGAATTTATTCATCTGTATATTTCCTAAAAACATGAATACTATAAAATAGATTTAGATTATATTGCAAATAACAACGTACTAGGAGATCAATGTTAATGCTGAATGCATGTGCATCAACATTGCATCGATGTACATTACAATGCTGTGGTAAATATGGAAATGGGACATCCATTTTAGCAATAGCCAAGGGTCTCATATTTCACTAAAATGTGGCCAACGTCGGGACAAAATTGAAAAAACGGGCAACTTCCGGCACTGTCAAGTTTTGTGTCATTGTTTAGATACGGCATTTTTCTTCAATTTCCCAATTCAAGTTAGATTTCGTCTCCAAATATCATACTTTAAGAAATACGGCGTTAGAAAACATTCAAGTTTTTAAAAGCTGAAAAGAACGAGTAAAAACTAGAATCACTGTAACTCATCTTAGGAACATGCTATCTCTTACTTTTAATAAATGACCTCAAATGATCTCAAATGACCCCAAATGACCTTGTCTTACCTTGAAGATGATTGACGGTGACGTGGTCCCATGTCTAAAAATAATCAATAATCAGTAATTGTAAACATTTATGCCAAGTTTCATGCTTTTATAAAGAAATACACAATTCTTACTTTATATGTCGCTATCTGCTTAACTTTATACATCGATGCACACGCATTCAGCATCATTATTGATCTCGTGTTGTATTGTACCAATACAATAGTTTTACGACCTGTTTTACGAGCGCGGCGATGATCATCGGTCAAGGGGATTTGGGAAGAGCTTTCTCCTTCTCTCCTACCTCCATGCGCAGAGTAAGACAGGAATAACATTTCATTTGAACACTGCTATTTCACAGAACTTATCATCAACACGTCCGGGTGTGTTCTAAAACACGCAGTGTTCCCAAACTGTTATAATTGTTATAATATGTGTTCATTTTTCAACACTATCTAGTCTTTGGTTTATTCAAGATAATATTATAATAATAATATAAAATTTTTTTTAATATTTTTTAACATAATTTAAAAAAATTTATTTTAAAATGTTAAGATATGACTAAGGCCAGGCATTAACATATTTTCAAGTGTAAAACGGTTAGTATGGGAAAATATTTTCAATAGGAAAATGGACATTCTGTTATGCACATATTAAATGATAATTATTATGTAACAAACAGTTTTCAATAACATGTTAACCATGTTCTAATCTGCGTGACGACCGCTTATTATGTAACAACAGTGTTCAAATAAAATGCTAACCTTTAATTTCCTTCGTAATTATTTGGCAATCCAGTTTTTGTGCTGAATGGTCATGGCATCATAATATAAACTCTGACCTGACCTAGGCCTTTCCAGTTGTCGAACATGTGGCGATAATATCTTAGTAAGTGATTAAATTTAAAAGCCTGGTTGCCCACGAATGACTGCACTTAACTCATTGAAAACAAAAAGGACACAATCAAGTTCTATACCAAAACGGGTTGGCTTGTCTTTCTTCCAATAGGCTTCCATACCGGACAGCTTTGTGACCGGGCCATCTGCGACCAAGGGAGAATCTATATATACGATTTATCCTTGTACAAGGCGTGCTGATAACATCAATAAGGATGATGTAGCCGAACTACACAAAAAGTTTTGGTTGTCTGGTGTTCACCGTCTCCAGATCGTAGTTCCAACAGCTGGGGCTTTAGAAGTAGAGGTTGCTGTATGCCTGAACAATTTACGGCTATTCGAAGTAAGTAAGAATGTAGAAGGTGCTGTATGCCTGAACCAATTTACGGCTCACTATTCGAAGTAAGAATGTAGAAGGTGCTGTATGCCTGAACAATTTACGGCTATTCGAAGTAAGTACAGTGATTCTTTATCTAAAGGAAAACCCCCCTTTCGCTACCGGTATATGAATAGTAAAATAATCACATAATAATTCTATATCAGGGGTGGGCTCCATGATATTTGAAGACACAAAAGGCTCTGAATGCTGGTGCTAGGGGTTAAAATTGTGCTGTCACAAGTAAGGAAACCTTTTATTGCGAATCAAAGCGGGTCTTAAACCAATTTTGCAGGTGGTAGTCTGATTGGGGAGGGGGGGGCAAATTGGGTGCAATCTACGTGTGATACCGTTCAAATAGAAAAGGGATAGATTTAATTTTGGTGATGAAGATACTTTTATTTTCATATAACTTTGAACTTGTCGTTTATGTGACGCAGGTAATTTCGTTGAGAGAGAATACAAGGATGGGACGGAGTCCTAGTACGATATTCAAGACACCTCTGATTGATTTTAAGAATAACCGCATAGGCGCCATTTGTAAACGAAACGTTCTTAAGTGAACATCCTGGACGTACACTACAATTATGTGCAGGAGTTTACCTGGTAAGTCAAAGGACAAAACCGAATGTGATCTAGGATTGACACTTGGGGGAAGCAAAAGGTATGCCAAATTCCTTGGAAAATTCCAAAATTTTTGATTTTCTCTATTTTCCATTCAGTTTCATATGTGTTCTCTACCTTTTTTGGCAATATAATTGCATTTCAGTTACAAAAAGAAGCATTTGAGTTATAATAAACTTTAGTTGGATTAATTGTTTATAAATCTATTACTGCAATGTGCGGGGTTTATTATGCGCGAAGAGAGAAGAAGAACCACAAGACAAATTAAGTAGATGTAGGTAAGACCCTTGACACGACATCCCCCAATGGGTGCGCTGGTCCGTTGTAACTGTTGTTACCTATCTGAATTATGGTTGCGGGATGGTGAGTGAGTGGCTCTATAGAACGTAATTATCAGATCAATATAGTTTTAAGTGTTTCCTATTGTTAGATCACTTACTTAAAGGGAGTTATGGTATGAATCTTCGGCACATCATAATGATGAAATATCCCTAAATAAAACGTACCAGATGGTTTTTCATGGCCATTGAAGCATTCTTGACGAAAAAAATCCAGAATTAATTCCGACAAATGTACACAACTTGTACAGCAGAGTACAAGCTTACCATGTTTATTCCCTGTGTTATATTTACAACGCTGCATACAAAACCCGAAACAGAAGCCAGCGAAAATATATCCCATACGCGCATATTTCACCACGTGCAAGTTGGCCACAAGCCTCATCCTTGTGAACTTCGTTGAGCACACAAAGGATAGGAGCGAAGTTCGTTTAGAATTTTTTATTGCAAAAAAATTACCACGTTTAAACCTCAGTGATTTGAGAAGAAAAATGGTAAGATGGGTGTTTAGAGACATTTGTGATTAACAAAGGTTATCGTTGGCCTCTAAACACTAAACAAATCCATGAACACGTGGACTTTGAAAAGGGGTTAGAGGAATATTTATAGTTTTATCGCAGTCGCACTGTACCACTGATCTTTACAATGTTGGCCTACACAACAGTAATTGTAAAGAACCCCCCAAAAAGTAACGGCAGCCATGCTAAATACCCCCATAAGTTACAAACCATTGTATCGCACAAAACATAAATGATTATATGTCTGTTTGGTTCTCCAAATATTTGACACCTTTCTGTGCTCCATTGTGATCAATATCCCAAACAATGTCATTTTACGAAAATGTGTCACATTTTCAAAGTTGCAAATGAAGACATTATTACAATACAAAACCGTGCATTAGGTGACACACACTTCACTGGAAGAATGCGGTGCGTTCACTGAAGGGCAATCAATATGGCTATACTTTTATTGTAACTTTTAAAAAAGGGGAGATTTTCTTATAATGGGTTTTGTTGGCAATATTGATCGCAATGGGGAAAAAAGGGTATCAAAATTACGGAAGAAAACGAACTATTGAATAAATTTTATTGGTTTTCGTGCAAAGACAATGGTTTGTAACCTATTGGGGTATTAGACACGCTGCGTTACTTTTTTGGGGTCTTTATATTACTAGTAGATGAATGGAGGCAAAGGGCGGCATATTGGTCTAACCGTAACACAATAACCATTCCAGAGACCAGAGGACACATGTTTACAGAGTTGTATCCCGGTTCACGTTTTTAGAGAAATGCCAATCCCTATACGCGCAAAAAAAGAGCTCATGGAATGGCTTGATTCTGGGTCTGTTATGTCGCGGATTCCACATTTCAATGGAAACAATTTTGTATAAATGACAGGCTCTTAACAACCTGCTTGGGCTCTTTTCGATGACCAATATGGCCATCAGTGCTTCAATTACGAAGCCCGGGTTTTCAATCCATTGTACAGAGAGCAGTGTTCGAAACCCCCTAATGCGCGGTTCAGCACAATTAGGACTTTTCATGTTACGAGTAGGTTTCGTTGTATGCGTAGGTTCCTAATTTATTTTAAAAAACTATATTTTCAAGAATCCCAGGCTCATTTTATAAATACGCACAAATGTATCATTTTTAATAATTTATATATTGTAAAGGAAAAACGTTAAATTAAGCTAGCTGTGTGTTTAATTTCAATGTAAAAGTAAAAACGCGATAGTCTTTCATACAGGTCAAAACTTGACTACCACACCGATCATCTTTTTCAATCAACTTTTGAAAGTTGGGTCTCTCTCCCTTATAGATCTCTCATTGTCCCAATGTCTTATGCAGTGTCTTACTAATTGGATTATTTGAGAACCATCCTTTTCAATTCTGTTAGTAACTGTTATAAATGCCCCAGATCTGTTTCTGTCCTGGGGGTAAAGGGCTGCTATTGATTTCATTGCACACAGCTTGCACGTTGTACAGTTGCTAATTACGAAAATAAGAGTCAATTCCGTGAGGTTAGATCGGTCCTGGATAATACCATGTATTTATAAAGATATGACTTTGTTATTTAAAGATCTGTTTCATATACAATTCTTACGAAGTCCGTGTTATTGCCGGTGATCGATAACTACCATCATACGCGCATCTCTTACATAAACGATGAGAGCCACCAGAAGACCTGGGGAATGGGGTAGTTAGGCTCATATACTGGCCTATGTTTTTTCTTGTAGTTTTGGTGTTGTGTGTTTAGTGTTAAAAAATGGAAATTAAAAATACTGTAAGTCTCATTGAGTTAAACCAACAGTGCAACTTTCACGAAAAATTAACTTGCGCAAAAATATGGTGAAAAATGGTACCCGTTAATATTTAACCTTTTTTGTGGGATAACTCGCAGGGTTACCATGTTCACACATTTTAAAAATGGGAAATTGTCCGAGGCGACCATATAACATACCCAACAGTGTACAAACAGGAGTTGTGCGCGGAGTGACATTGATTTAAGGTTGACCCGCTATACGAAATGTAAAAAAGCTGTTCTTTTGAGGAGGAAAGTTTTAAAGGATCCAGTTAGTGGTATGTGTTGGCATTTCCATGGTCATATATTGCTTGCGTGCTTGGCAAATTTAGAGCCTTGCGCTTTTGATCATTTAATAAAGGTTTTTCAAGGACCTTTGGAGTTGCTGCAGTTCAACGTTAATTGTGTCCACAATGGCCGGTTTATCTTCTAAAATAATTGAAACTCCAACTTTTAACATTAAAATATAATAAAAATGTCACAGATCATAAAAAAATGGATATTGTTTACATCTATCAAGCTCACGGATTGAACAATTTCAAGACACTAGCTAAGCGTTACTAGGGTAAACTATTTCGTAGTCTTTATATTGATTATCAAGTAATTTCGTGTAATGTAGTCGACATAGTTCAGGTATAAAACATTTTAAAACATAAAGCACTGATTGAGTGCAAAGATTCCATTCAAACAAGGTTATTATTCTGATCATTTTGTAGTCCTTATATTGTATTATCAAAATTGCCTAATGTTATTATCAGCATAATTTAAAAAACATACGGAATCACACCACTAATAAGTCCCCATAGACTTGTGTACAAAATGACCTCTCACCAAGCGTCAATTTCTCGCTATAAAGCGACTGGTTATTTCAAAACTGAATTTTTTGGGAAGATTAGGACCATAGCTCTTCAACAAAAATGAAAAAGTCATATGATGAAGGCTGATTTTTTGAGCTACAGAGCATCGAAAGATGTGCATGTTTTCAAAACGTCCACGCCTAGTTGAATGTTACTAGAGATTAAAATTTCACAGTTTTCCCCAAACCCTCAGAAATTATAAAAAAAGGCACAGGACAAAAATATTTTCAAATTTCAATTTCATTTAAAGACACAACTTATCAACATTTTGTGACTCTTCATTTTAGGCAAGGGCCATATTTGGGACGCCAACACTATCTCGGCACTGACGTCGTCTGCTACACCTAGTTTATTTAGTGGTGTGATTCCTCCATTTAAAAATTATTGTAACAAGAGTGTGTCTTGTGGTTCACAGTGTAGTACAGTTGCAAACCACCAAACCAAACTAGTCTGGATGGTACCATGTGCAGCCTTTTATCTCCATGGCATTTCGTGATCTCCCCCGACTTACCTAAAAAAGTTGAGATTTTTATATCAACTGAACCGTTAGCCATAGTAATCCCATGTGCACTATCTTATGTGCAAATTCAGTCGTATCTATAAACAAATTGCGATTTTGTATTTTCTGTCCGTAAACAGACAGAGGAAATTACAGCATAGGTGGGCTATGGGACAGTGGGAAAAAATGGGACCGTGGGAAAATGCTTCATATACAAACGCAAGCGCAAGATCGGAACCACTGAATTTTGTGAACTTTTCTCAAGAATATCTAGTAAAATATGAATGGATAAAACAAAAGGTGCTGGAATCACGAAATGCACCCAACTAATAAAATGGTGAATAACTTTCGAAAGAGCTTCATTGTTGGAAAAAACAAAGTTGGCTACGAAGTAGTCTAGGTTGGAGGCTTGACTTCCGAGTCTATGCATTGATCATGTGACAGTCGACACATTTGAAGACGAAATTATTCATTCTATATCAATATGAAACATTTCGTACCATTTCCCAGATATGAGAATAATATGAACTTTTTATTGATACCAAAACTAAATTCTGTATGGATACGTGGAGGGACGAGGTCGTCGATCGGTCATCCAAAAGTAAAAGTATATCTCGAGATTGCATTTTAAGTTGCTATAATTATGTTATTAATAATTGTAATAATATTATCAAATTGATTTTACATGTACTATTGTATGTGATACGTTTCCCGAACACGATTACTATTTCATTATTTGCGTTATTATTTCCACAGCAAACTATGTGGGTTGTTATCCCTGAACTAAAGCAGGTTCTGTGCTGCCCATAAATAATCCCCGACCACTCCGTGAGTACCAGGTATGATGTACATTACTAATCTCGTGAAAAAGATCGATTATCTTACTATAAAGATCAAACTCGCCATGTGGTTTCCCTGGAGGTCGCCATGTTGGCCGCCATGCTGGAATGCGTACCTTATTCACGCACCTCCCCTCCATAGTATCTAGCGATTGCTCACTCAAATTCGCTGATATATAATATATAGACAGTGGCGTAACAGGCTGGGGGCAGGGGGCAGGTTACCCCCCACCCCCAGGGACCACTTTGGGCACAATTTTTAAAAAAAAAAAAAAATTGCAAGAAATCATGCTAAATTAGCCGTTTTAGCCCTATGGCGGGAAAAAATTGACCTTTTGGACCCCCCTAAGAGGGAAAATTTCCGAAGACCGGGGAAATTTGCCCCCTCAGAGAGGGCAGGGCCCGTTACGCCACTGTATATAGATGAGCGACTTGATTGATTGAACATAGTAATCGATATATTATGAGATCTTTGTGGTTTGTTTAGCTTCAACATAGGAAGGACCCCTAACTTTAAAGGTCCCAGGAAATGAGATGATAAACCTACTCCAAATCTTTATGGGACATTCCACTCTAATAATCAGGGCCCACAAAAAAGAATCATCTATCCAGTGACATTCAGTAGGAGACTATTGATTTTCAGTCAGTGTCATGAATAGATTCACACCAGTCACCTGGAATTTTCTATTACTCTCTGAAAAATCAATAGTTTCACTAATGATGTCATCACCAACCCAAATATTGAATGCTTTCTAGTCCCTCCTTGTGACTTGACACAAACCACATCAATCTATTTGCATTTCCTGGGACCTTAAGTTAAAACTTGCCTGTGCCAATGGAACAACTAATGGAAGAGCGTAAACACGTACATGGCACAATTTCCCGGCTATTTCACATTGGAAGGACGTTCCAGCAGCCGTTGAATTATTATCGGAGATCTCCGATATTAATTATTCTAATTACAAAAATCCTTCTTTTGCGACACAGAGAATTTTGAGCGCTACCATTCACAGGTATAGTTTACTAGCCAATTACCAATGCAACTGTGCAAAAATCTCAAAATATTTGGAAAATTGGGGGCGCTCTTCAAAAAAATGTGCTGTTATTTCTTTAAATCAATTGTACGATTGATTAGCACGTTTATACTTGTTCAAAATATCTTAATCCGAATTTTAAGGAATTTCATGGTACATGGTATTTTAGTTCAGCTAATCTCGAACTAGGCATATTAACGTAAGATAGAAATAAGAACCATAAAAAAGCAAAACAGTTATTTCTTGTGAATATCACGCAGAAAATGCTACATTCGCCGGGACTTTCTATCTGGCAGACAGGCGCATGTATATGAACTCGTGGAACTTCCATGTGAGAGATTACGTAGGGCAAACTGGATACATCTCTTTAAGTGTGACTGCCAATATTAAATGTATCCCTATTGGTGATCAATTCTCTGGCACAATCACCAATGGCGAGACCACTGGTAAGTAGATGGATGCAATCATGGGAGTCCCGCATAACATATACAACCAATTACGACACACAGTCTTCTTGCATTACACACCGATGACTGTAGTGAAAGAGTGTGCGCTTCCGGATAAAATTGTGAATTTTTGCACACAAGTACTCTAGGCATTAGTAATCCATAAAATTGATGGAAGCACTTGCCATTCCTCCTTAATGGACCCCAACTTGTGTTTCAAGGTTATACAGGGGTCAAAATTTTAAAATGCTCCGATTTTATCGCACAGTTTTATCGCGAAGCACAGTTTTAGCCAGATTTGCACACTCACATAAGATCTGTGCCAATACAGTCCCCATGACTTACGTTGAATGAGATCCTTGCTATCAGACGTTCAGACCATATCAAATAACAGAAACTTTGTGGGCGACCCTGCTTTATGAATAAACAATGCTAACCAAAATAAAAAACATGTGTAAAAAAAAGTTAAAAGATCAAATTTAAAAAATAATAATTTGTCTTTCTGAAACAGTAACGCACATATTTAATCTAGAGAGAGCTATTGTATTCAATCAATCAATATTGTATGTTTCCATTGAAAATGGTTATGGTTGAATAATAATTTTTTTGTCTTGCCCGTGGTGAGCTTATGCTGATATTAAAAAGATTTTTAAGAAGATCACTTTTCTATATAGTACCGTGTGTCCCAAAACACTTGGGACAGGCGCCATAAGTTTTGAACAAATAGCACGTGACACGACTTTTCTTGTTGTAATGGTTAAGATGAGACTATTAGATATATGTCCCTGAAAAGTCATAAAGGTAGTTATCAATGTTTTTTTAAGATAGACCCCAGAAATCCATAACCTGCAGGACTCATTTAACCAAATTGAGGCGCTTGTAACTACAAATACGGCACTGTACGTTTTGCGGCCAGAACCACCAATATGAATCTCTAAGTCCAACCACCATTTTCCTTTTTTTTTAAAGACAGGTACTGCAACAGATATTAACATAATGAATGTTTCAATTGGTAATAACAGCTAATAAACATGCATTTAACACACTTAAGAGAAGGAATTGGGAATGTATCATCAACAAACTCTTTGCATTGTCCAAATTAAAGAGCTAATCATCCATCATCATCATTTTGTGACGGCACACAAAGAGTTATCTTAACCCAATATTTAATGACAGAATGAATATACTGATATTGTTATTGAGGTTTGTGTTGAAAAACCGGTTGAAAACATGTTTTACTTTCATAAAGTTGAGAATGTAACATTATTTTCAGTAACAAGCAAGTTGCAGCCCGACGCATTTATCATTTTATGTAATATGGAGTTTGTCTATGACTTAGTCATAGTTTGATATCATCTTGAAACGTATTTTATCACCAATAAATTAATGTTTTATCATTATCAGTTAAATAATAATTATGTCAATGCATTTATTTGATCCAGTAGAAGTTGTTAAGCAAGAAATGTGGGCAAGTAATGTTGATTGCAATCAATATTGTATTTGGCATTCTGTTCTTCATTGCCAGTCTTGTAGTTACGAGCTCCTCATTTTTGTAAAATGGGTCCTGCGGGTTACTTGACTGTTTGGGTCATATCTTAAATTTTTTTTCAGGGACGTTAGCTAACAGTGCTATCTTGCATTACAATAAAGAATGAGTAATCATGTGTTTTTTGTTCAAAACTTATTGCGACTGACACCAAGTGTTGCGTTTTTTGGGACACACTGTATATATGTGCACGTGTGTGTGTTTGTGTATGTATGTATGTACGCATATATGTATGTATGCATGCATGCATATATGTGATCTGGTTGTACTCCACATAATAAATCGCCATTGGATTGTGTACAAAATGCTTCTACTATCCACACGGCTAGACCGATTTAACTCCAAATTTGTAATTAGATGTTTTTGGTGACATGCTTTCATGTGAGGGACAAAATTTCATAGGAAAATCGGACATGATTGGGTCACCAATCTTTTGATAGACATTTGAGCAAGATTAACTTCTTGGATAAATAAAAAATCAAAATCGGTTTTGTTGCCATGGTAAGAGGGAGAAAGCTAAAAATGGCTATTTACTGCGAAATATGCAAATTTTGGGAAATACAGAAAATATTTTCATCTAACCTACATATCATATCAGTTGGCAAAACATTTTATGCATTTTAGGTGCATTGGTATGCTTAATGCTTGTTTCCGTATTTGCAAAACAAATCGAAATTTTGCCAGAAAGCATGCCTCAAAACGCCTTTTGTATTTTTTAATTGATTAAAATAATGTTGACCTCTGCCTTTTCAAATCATTTAATTAAAAGTTTGGGCGATTGTATAGTTTTAGCGCAGGGTCCGAAAATAACAGTGCAAGTTATATTTAAATCTATATTTCTTTACTTCGCCTTTCTATGTGTCTGCAGCAGCTTATAACATAACAATCTCTCTGTCGAGAAACAAACAAACAAACAAAAAACAAATAATCAAAGAAACAAAATTTAGTTTGATCGCCTGTTCCATGATGTGTTTGATCAGAAATCTAATTTATGGATGACTATCCATATCTGAGATTGCTTGGCGGCGAACTACCTTAGCTTGCCTTAGTGATGAAAGACACAAATAGAATATGTTATTCGCGCAATAGAAATTACCTTGTTCCTTGTAGACTTTCCTCCAAAATACTCCTACTGGTGGAGAGTAGCTACATTTTGATGGATGGATCTACTTGGGCAGCAGTCTTAAAAGTTTTAAGTTAAAACCATTAATTTTGAAGTAACTTGATTTACTGTGTCAGGAAGGAGTTTATTCCAGTCTGCTATAGTTCTCATGAAAAATGAGTTGATGAATAAATCTGTGCTGGCATACTGTTGATGGAATTGCTGGGAGTATCCTCTTCTGTTTCTTTCTATTTTTGGTTGAATGAATTCTGCATACTTGATGTCAATTTCACGATGTATCATTCTGTAGACTTGGTCAACCGATGTGTTTTTCTGCGCTGTTCTGATGGTATCCACTCTCATGTCATTTAGGATTGATGCAATGCGATATATTTTACTGCATGCTTGTTTAGCAACAAAGTAGCACGATTGTTATACTAAACAATGTTCAAATTGTTTGTAAGCTGAGGTTGCCCCCTAGAATGAACACTTCACAGCGTAAATCGTAATCAACTGGCAGTATATACTAAAATCCCTTTGGGGTTCTTCTAATTTTCGCTGTAATATTGTATATTGGGTCGTTATTAATTTCGTCGATGTTTTTTTTTTTTAATTTTCAGCAGAGATGTGACATGGTCAAAAGCGCTGGTTAGGTCAACACAGGAGGGGCTAAGTGGGATCCTGATATAGATACTTCACTTTGCCAGACTACTGCCCTGAGGTGAGATCGATACACAGAACAAAATCAATGAAACAAGTAGTATAATTGACTTGCTTCCCATTCGCCGGCCGGCCGCTCAAAAATTGCGTTCCAACTATTACTAGCGTGGCCCACTGGTTATGGGTATTCGCCTTTGGTGCTTAGGGTCCCCGGTTCAATTCCCGGTGGGATCCACTTGGGCATTGATTTAATCAAGTACTAAATTCTTGATTCATGAGCTAATTGATCGAAAATTGGGCATATTCCTCTCCCCATGATTCAGTTGAGACTTGGGCAAATGACCATGATAATGCCCGTCCTTTGGATGGACGTTAAGCGTCCTTCGTCCATGTACAGAGCTTCATATACCTGAACATGCACATCACAGTCAGTGTCGAAAAGAGTAAGATGATTGCCGATACACAAGTTGTGTCCCGGTGAATGGACCCCAATGGTAATAAGCTTCCTGTAGAGTCTTTCGTGAGTAATCCAGGACATTGTCCGATAAATGGGTCGTGAACAAACTAGTTTTCAACTTTTTTGATGATTTGTTAAATACAGCCATGTCCGTGTAACAATTAAAAAAACAACAGCACAGGATTTCATAATAGGAACGTTTTGAATGCTAATAAGTAATGCTTTTAATTATGTATTCATAATTTGCCTACACTGTTTATGCAAGACCGGGAATTGTGGCGGCCTTTTGGGTAAAGTTTTTGGACACAGCTCTGTGTAATCCATAGTTATACTAAATAATGATGATGTTTGCTCGTCGAAAAATTCCGCACACCGCATTATTGCTGAGTGTGAGGTTGAACCGGCCACCCTCGTTTCGCGCGGTCAAAACCGTATTTAAAACTTCGGCTAACTAACTAATTAATGATTACTAATACATTAACTGTCTAAGAAACGGCAATATACACTTTTGATTTACTGCAACAGCTGCTGCAAGTGCCCCGAAACAGGTAGCCTTTATTATTTGTCTATAGACCGATTCCATAGGGACGTCTGACCACCAGACATGTTGATGGACAATGGCATACATTCGCAGGACTAACAATACTTAAAAGCTGTCAATCGATCCATGTTAGCGATTGCCACACAAAGAGGTTCGATAATAGATAGAATATATATAGATAGAAATTCACCGTCTCGCATGTTTTTGGCGCTACGGCAGCAGAAAGAAAAAAAAAAACCTAGAGTACCAACAATAGAAAGCAATGGCTCCTCCGCTTCTTCCACAACGGTGGGTGCTGCTTTGGCAATACACTAATTCGGTATTGATAACAAATTACTGTATGTGTAGAAGTGGCCATGTGTAATAATAGTGTAACTGGATCATTGTGCTCAGATACGTTTTTTTTCTCATATGCAATGCGCGCTAGGTGAAAAGATGTATTCATTGAGGCGTTTTATTTAAATCAGAACGACTGATGTGTCCTTTCATTCGTTGTGTGTCCATGGGTAGGACAAATTTAACCACCCCAATTAGCACCCACCACCCAACAACTGATATTTGGTGGTTGTTTGTATCGAATTTGACATTATGTAGTGTATACAAGCACCCAAACACTGTATTCTTCCGTGCAAAAGTCAAAATGTCAGCGCCCAGGGCACGGAGCGACTGTTGAATGCGTTCAGTACACACCCTTGATTGCACAGGGAATCATTGACAGGTGAATGTATTGTAATCTGGCCTGCGGTCTATCCTTGTCCACCAACATGGCTGGTATTGAATACGGTCTATAGGCCAAATCAATAAGTTAACAACTTAAAACATTTCAATGATGTTGGACTCTTCTTTAAGGTAAAAAGCATCATCATTACAAATTTACTAAACTGCTCATAACGTTTTTAATATTCAAGTCATATCTTCAACCGATGCTCGGCCTGGCAACTACATGCGTTGGAGAATGGATGCATAAAGGGGAGAATCATCTTGGGCTAGTCACTTTCTTCTTAGGCATGGCGGTAGCTGTTGCAACGTCCCCCTTCTTGTCAATTGGCCCTGATCTCCCCTACATGAGGAGGTCAATTGCTGTAGCATGTAATATGCATCAGTTTGGATAGGATATGTGTGAAACTCCTGACTGTCCCAGCCGTTCTCAGTGGCGGATTTAGGAAAAGGGCCCTGTCAGCAGCTTAAAGGTGGGAGCCCTTAGGGTCACGAAGCGACGCAATACCGGGACGCAATATCACAATCACACGTTAGTCTGACAACTAGGATGGTGTCTGAGGGGCCCTGAGAGGAATATTTTAGGGGGCTGACTCATTAAAAGTCCGCCACTGGCCGTTCTGGTAGCCTGGTATTATTGGGAAGCAGTGTCTAAACACTGGATAATCTCCCCTCACTAAATAAGATGGAAAGGACATTTTAAAAAAAACGTTTTTTTTTTTTTCGGTTTTGTCTACGAAATGCACAAAACGGAATTGTTTCAAATACAACTTATTATAAAATGATTGGATAAGATATTGCTTCTGAATAGTGTTTCATACTGGGAAATTCTTGTAAGTTTCAGTGATATAATCGAAAAATTCTGTTTATCTTTCAGAGATCCAGAAAAATGACATCGTTTTTGAAGACTGATACAGCCCAAATGTGATGTTTGGTGGACTTATTGCTTAAAATAAAATCAATTTCAATATACCTATAATCTGCCTATAATCTGCCTAAGGGAACCATATTGGCCTTTCATATGTGAGTTACGAAAAGGGTATAAATATTATCTGGAGAAAAGATCATCATTTTGCCTTTTATATAATCAGTTTGGTATAAAAAAGGCGTTCATCAATATGTAAAGTGATTTTTTTTTAATGTTTAGTAAGAGGAAGAGGAACAGGAAAATAAAGTATTACATAAGGGATTTTAGGAATCTATTGCACTAAATTTAAAAAGTGAAATTTCATAATAATTTTAACTAAATATTCTGTAGAAAAGAAACATGTCTGATAGCCCGTAACTATTTTTATTCAATATTGTAAATTATCGTTTGAAAATATTACGTGTAAAGTGTAGGGCAAAATGCTTTGTTACAAACTTTGCGTCACCCGCTATACCCTGATCAGGATATCTGACTCGTCAACTTAAAAAATCAAAGCTGAGATTCTATTGCGTTTAACGGGTGTATAACCTCACAACGGGGTCCCCTTTAAAGAAACAACTGAGCTTCAACAAAATCCTAATAGATGTAATAATAATGTATCTCATCTTCCCAAAATATCAAGATGATGTTTTGGTGATTTTCATTTTCACTAACCTCTCAATTGCTGTACTTTCCATTGAATGCTAACGAACTACAAAATATTAAAATCTATGAAACCATGCCTCTCAATAGGATAAGTAGTCGTAATAATATTATGAGCTCACCCACCACAAATTAAAAAGACATCAATTTTGGTGTTATTACATGCGTAAATTGTTGAAATAATATTAAAAGTTTACCAAAATCAACCTTGTGGAACATTGCAGAAATAAGGGGGATAGTTTTTGTACAAGGGTTTAGAATTGTTCGATTTGTTCCAAAGATCATAACACTTTGATCGACCTACTCCTAGAGATTATAGTCCGATTTTTTTTATCAGTACACGCATTTGTCGATGTTATGAATACAATCTGTGAGAGGATTGTGAGATGAAACTAAAATGATTCATATTAACAGCTGAACTGCGCAACTTTGTTCAGCAGAATAAGATGCGTTAAACCATTTTACATGAACGCTTTTTGTATCGAACATGTAAAGGCTTCACAGTAGATTCAATTGAATAGATTGTTGTACAGTCTGTCTGTGACCAAGCGATCGATTCCTTTGTTAGAAGACATCAAAGATGGATAAAGTGTCATGAACATCGAGGCCGGGTGAACCTCTTAATCGGAGGAGGATTAGGCCACGTAAAATTGTAGTTCGTTATGGGTGACCAAACTCTATCAGTACTTCGATATTGTGATTGGACCAAGCATAGAGGTGTATACAGATAATGATATGGACAAAGACGTCAAAAATTATTTCTGGACGCAGTTGCGTAATCAGATCTTTAGCAATGAGGGGTTGGCGGCAGAAGGGGTGCCGAGCATTGTCTGAGAGGGCGAATTTGGGTCCTCCAAGACAATGTACCAAAGGGAAGTTCGGGGGGGGGGCTGGCTTGGGGGCCCTGATCGGGGGACTCGCGCACCATGCCCCCCCCCCCTGGTTACGCCCTGCTGTAACAAGTTGAATAAATATACCAGTAAACGAGCATAACCATATCAGATTTTCTATATTCCTTAGCAAAAATACCGAGAAAATGCATGCACGCCGCACGTTTGTATTGGGAAATATAATGAGAAATCGTACTGGCAAAACAAAAACATATGTTATATTGAAATTCCTGATGTGGTTGTCAAAAAATGGTCGATGATTCGAATAGTGTATATTTCTCCTCTGCCAGCAATAATGACAAGGACTAACACTGAGTAATATTACTTATTAGTATCATTTTCTTTTCTTTTATGTTGAACGCTTCAGTTTGTTTCAAGTTTGATGTTTGAAAGTACGTCAGTGCATTTTTGCCTTGCATGATTTTCTTCGTGAAAAGGACATTTTTAAAGATGGCCTTAATCTGATCCCGACATCGTCACAATTTGAATTTCTATTTAATTAAGTGGTACAGCATACATCCTCTCAAACAATAGAAACTCGTCGACACGCCCCGCAAAAAACTTTTAATGAACTGACCAGGAATAAAAAAGCTCGAAAAGTACAGTTTACCAAAACCCGATCTTTATAAAGCTAAAGACCTGTTCAATAGCCAGCCATGTTTGTGGACCAAATAGACGCGCATTCCATCCAGTTACTACAATATTGATCCCTGTGCATTCGCTAAACAAGGATCGCGTGACAGCTTAATGTATTGGTATTCCTGTAAATGTATTGCATCTGTCCACCAACATGTCTGGTGGCTGACTCATTTGAATACGTTCTATAGGTTCAAAGGGGTAAAATTTACAGAATAGAGCGATTTTGTTCAAATTGGTTGTAAATTGTTCATTTTGGTCCTCACTATATTTTGAAATTTTGCCGCCATTGTGACCTTGAACTATTGAACTACAATGCAGATAGGTACGCTTCCTTTGAAAGGTGAGTAACATGCTGTATATTTCGACGCATACGACCCTACCAATATTTTGACCCTGTATCATCATCAATCATTATTTCAGGGTTTATTAAAAATGCCTGTCGCCGCCGAAGTGCGAATTACAGTGATTAAAATAAACTAGACCCCATATAAAACAAAACAGTAACAAGCAATTGCACATATAACACGGTTTACTACACACACACACCTAACGAAACAAATCACTGCAATTATTGCACAGATGAGAATTGCTGGTAAACTTCAAAGGAACATATTATAACAATCGCATCAGCAATCCCAAATTAAGAAATAGGACTTAACGAGAACGTTTTGTAGCATTAAAGCTTTGGGATGAAAGTTTGATCTACAATCATGAAAAAATTAGTTGGCCACCTTGATACAATATAATTGCAACATTCCCCATGCTCCATCCCTGAAATAAGAATTGAGCAAGTCATTCGTTCAATATAATAGGCGAGCAGGGTCCTATCCCTCTTTTGGTATATCCTCCCCATCCCCATCGAGGCATGTTGGGGGACCTGGAGAGGCTACTGACAACGTGACTCTTATCAACATTGCCTTGGGGATAGGGGTTTGCTTTCCCCCGAAATCGGACAAATGGGGTGTCAACAGTTTTCCATGATTGTAGATCTGATATTAACATTATGTTAACTGGCCTCTCGGTGGTACAATTCAGATCGAATAGACAAGTGGCAAAAGCTTCACATAACTTTTCACCACGACGTAGATGGAGCGTGTATATTGCCGTTGTCATACATTCCGTCCCCAGCTATGCAAATCGGTTCGCGTGTTTGCATTATGCATAACTGGTCACTGGTGCTTCCAAGCATAGCAGTATTTTGAATATTCATATCATTTTGAACAACTTTTAAAAATCAAAAATTTTTAATGGTTTGTTTTTTTGTTTAAAACCCACAAATTCATCTTCATGTTTTTGAACTTTAATTACATTTAGATTATTTTGTTGTAACTTTAACACCTACAACCCTCTTTCAAAGTTTTTTAATAACACTTTTAACAACACTTTAAAATATTATCTATTGTTTTATATTAATGTGCCAACCCTTGCTTACCGCACTTATATATTACTATGACCGTACATTAAAAAGCACATCCCTTCATCTCAAAACAATTCTTAATTTTTGCTGATAGTTTATTAAAACAAGGATGGGGTACAACTAGTCTCCGTGAAATTAAAATCACTTGTAAATTAACTCGCTGTGCCTTGTGTTACTGGTTTTCTATTGACTACACAAAGCAGCCAGGTGACCGATCTAATCCAGAGTGTCAATTGTTTTGGGTGTATAATAATTATAATATAGGCTGTTGAATACTTAGATGTATCGGTGCGCAATGACTACAGAGCGCATACCTCTGTAGCCATGGCGCGTTTGTTCAAGGGTTTTATGTTTGATAGAGATTACTTTTGCAGGGGAAGTTTCTGGAGCTTTTTTGAGTTATGCAACAGTAATTTAACAGAAGCATGATTTGATGTTGAACTTCATATTTTTTTCTTAATTTATCATGATATTACTAGATCTTTTGAACAAAGGTTTAGAGATGATTTTTTTTATAATGTCCACTGGACCGAGACTGCCAAGTAAATGCATGTAGCAGTTCACAAATTACCGTTTGGAAATCCCAATGCCCCAAATCGAGCAGATCGGTCCTACCCTCCCCTGTACAGAACCACATGTATATTCTCATCTTGATCGATTTTCCGCTGGACAACAGAATGCTTGCTGCTTTTGGCCGTATTGTAGTTATCACGGTACCGAGAGATATTTGGTGTCACGGTGTCAGGTACCAGGTCACTGTCAGGTATCAGGTATCATTTGCTCTTCGGTCGGGGGCGACGAATAATAAAAAATACGACTATGTTAAATCAAGGTCTGTACATGACCCTCTGCCCAAAGTGCTATTGATTTTTTTCCAAAGAAAAGACACGTTATATTATTTTAAACATAACCAAATTTATCCTTTTCCTACTGAATTCAAACAACCGACGACGATGACGATATCGGTTGTTTTTTTCCAATGTGGGGATACGTAGCGTCATTTTTACCTGAATGGGTCCCACGAAGCAAAAACTAAACCAATCAATGCCGTGACTTCATCACTCTTTAGTTTTTTTCCAAAAATTGCTGTTATCCATAATAAATTCCTTTTTAAGATTAACATCTGTATATTTTTCTTAATAATTATATCAATTGTCCCCGCATGAATCTGAAAAGAAGGGTCCATAAGTCTACAACTGAAAACAAGTCAGCCGGCTAAAATACCCTTACCGTGGATTGAATTAGCAGACGGATCCCCTTGTTATTTTTTAGCATGCTTTACACCAACATTGCGCGCGCTGCGGGGGTTTGCTTCAAGCATTCCAAGTCTTCACCTGTTTCAAACACGCGCGCAATTGTGTGCCTGACCGCAGGCGAGTCATATTTAGCGCAGCGGCCGGCCTTGAAAATTGCTCTAGTTTTTCGAGTTACCACTCCCCACCGTAACAACCAAACACACCACCTTTATTTGAAGGATAATATATAAGATTGAAGACATGATGTTGTGGGTGAATCTTTGGTTGGCAGGGATGATTTCTATGCCGAAAAATGTAATTTTGGGCGCAGTTAAGCGAATTATTATTATTTTTTATTTTTAAGGTAAAATATTTACAATCTTATTTTTATGGTATCCTTTTTGTTATGATATAGGTTTTATCCGTTGCATAAAGGGTTCAGGTAATATCGTTGTGGTGACACGTGAAAAAAGGATGCTTTTTTTTAGGGAAAAAAAAAAAGGTGATTTTTGGTCTAAAATTCAAGACCCTTATATATTGTATAAACAGAAATCTATAATATAAATGTCAGAGATTGATAGATTGCCTGATGATTAACATTGTTGCTAAAAAAATTAACTAAAATCTTTGATATTCTTAAGTTTTTAGCTCAAAAACGTGATTTTTTGACCAAAAAACCCCCTGCCACCACAGTTTTGACACAAACCATTCAGTTTGAGAAAATTATTAAGTATATCTTTCGAATAGAAGTGGTTGCGGTTGTTGTACCGAGGGGAGGGGTTTGTCGACAATTTTGCAGTCCAAACCGCTCACTATTGAACCCACTGTGCAAATGTATATGAAGAGCCGTAGTGGAATCGAAAAATTTTCGAATGTTTATAGAGTTTGGGTGAACATTTGGATGTGAATGAATGTATTACCCTAATGTTTTTATATTTTTGGCTAGCGCCAAACAGAAAGCTTGCAGTTTGATGTCAACATACAAGTTACAAAATAAAATAACATGCTAATTAAAACAAAAAGGGGGTAGATCGAAAGGGGGGCATGTTCTGACTTCTTTAAAAAGGTACATTTTAACAATTATCATTTTTGGTTCAAGAATAAAATATTCGGATGTCATTTTGCTGGAAAATACGATGAGGTGTAGCTGATCAATCAAATCAAATTAATATTCAAACCAAATTATAATAATTAATATAATTACTTCAATTACCATGTTTGAGTCTCGATCGTAAAGTTGTTCGGTCATGTAACAGATGACTAAATTTCTCTCGCAATGACGGGATCATGAAAACAGAATCGGCGAAATGACTCACTATCGACTATCTAGCGACGGAACGCATAAGTTTTAACCAAAGGAACACGCATTTTTAAGCACCATCCTTTGAAATTACTTTCTAAAGGCAAGACTTTTTTTCTGACCGCCATTCCAATCGGATGTTCAGACTAAGAGGGTGATAATATGCCACAGAGACTGTAATTAGATCTGTCAAGGGATTGTCAAACTGCTTCAGAATCTTTATCATCTGCAGGCGACCATTGGCTTTGTTGCTTAGTATCGGCCGAACTTGCAGGTCCCAATTACGGCTGATATGAAGACTCACGTCTTCGACAGAGTCTGTCTCTTGGAGAATTTCATTGCACAACACCAATGGCTGAGATTTTTTCATGAAGGAAACATATATTATTTTATAACATTTAAGTGAATTTCATTGCATATGATTGGAATTAGCCCAATGACTAAGCTCAGTAAGTTCCCTTGGCATTTCAATAAGAGTAACATCGTCTACATATTTCAATGTAACCATATTGGGTCATTTCCAATAGCTAAAATTCCACCAGGACCAAATCTTGTTTCCTGTGGAACTCCGGCTTTTAGTGTCTCAAAATCAGATAACGTACCACTATACCCGACACGCTGAAGACGCTCCGTCAAAAGCTGCAAATCCAGGGAACAGTACATGGTCGTGCACCAAGAGACAGTAATTTACAACAATATTGTGGTCTACTATGTCACAAGCTTTGCTGTAATCAGTAATCACAACAGTGTCAGTATCACCTGTTTTTGGATGGCCTGTACAATTCATTAACTAAATGAACTGGTAGATCTATCGGGCCGGTTACCATACTTATTGGCTCAATATTTTCAATAACCATTTAACAATAAAACCTTTAGCCAGTTCTGCAATCAGCCCAAATTAATTACAAATACAAGGCCTATTGCTCGAGAAATTTAAACCTTTCATTGTGAGCATGAGTCCTGTGCCCTGTGATTTGTTTGGACCGATTTTGCTGGGGAAACAAATCCTAATAGTCATCGATGTAAAGCCACACGGATAATATAGAAAGTACCAGCGTGCAAACAAAAACAAATCGCATATCGAGGGAAAGGATTACTTGATTTCCAATTAGATTAAACTCAAGTACTAATAACAAATTGTATGAACCTATGTATATCTTATTCCATTCGCTAGAACTAAAACTTTTACCCATGGATGACGACGCTTAGCCCTTCTTTCTATTTTCATTTATAGTTATTTGGCAGATTTTGGTCTTAATGGTTCTGGCATAATATCAACACCCGACCTTACCTGACCTATAGGCCTTTTCAGTTGTTGAATTTATGCTAGGTGCCTTTGTGTTCAACAGAAAAAGAGAGATTTGCACGGATGACTGCACTTTTTTAAATTGAACACAAATTTACACAACCAATACTATATGAGTTACAATAAGATCATCCACCAAGGACACAGTTCAGTGGGTTGTACTTGTACATACATTGACATGAACTGACCGTGTATGATCTGGGTGTCATATATCATACCCAAAAACCAGGGGGTGTATTTTCTAAATACTTGATGAATGAAAGCTACTGAACTGTGCCAAGGGAATTGAAATATTACTAGCTCATAGTGCAACTTTTCTATACCAAAAGGGGTTTACTTGCTTTCAATTAGACAAGCAGTTGCATTTAATTTGATAGTGGGCTTGATTCACCAAGAAATCCATACCGGACAACTTTGTGACCAGGACCATCTACGACCAAGGGAGGACCCTATCTATAGATTTTAGCCTTGATACAAGTCGTAGCCGATGACAAGTCGCTAAGAATGATTTCGCGAACAATAGTTCTGGTTTGCCTGGTGTTCACCGCCTCTGTTCCAACGGCTTGGGCTGAAGAATGTAGAAGGTGCTGTCTGCCTGAACAATTCACGGCTATTAGAAGTAAGTAGAAGCTAGTAGAGTGGTTCTTAGAAAGACAAAGTTTTCAGTTCCTAACAGACAGATGGACAGAGGTCTGTCTGTCATCTATCTGTCTGTATGCCGATCTCTCTCTGCCTGTGTGTGTCTAACTCTCTCTCTCTCTCTTTGTGCACACTATTTTCAAATTAAGACAAATTAACAGATACAAATGTTACTCCCATCGAAAGCAAATCTGTCCACACCATCTCGAGAACAGTAAATGAAACTGTCTCAGTAACTTCTCAATGTATACAAATACAACTTTTGATATCTCTGACATATTAAATTATACACTTCTCATGTTAGATTATCTATTGTTTTCAGCGTGCATTGTTTTCATTCACGAATAGAGTAGTGCATGCTAGATTAATGCCCGGGTCATCAAATAATGAACAGGCCATCATTAATGCAACGAGGGTCACCACATGCCACACTTCTAGTAGAACTAAAATCCCTTCATCGTCTTTCAATCATTTGACTTACTGCTCAATAAGTACCAAAGACCCGTCTGACTCGTTTATACCCCTAAAAACTTAGTATTTACAATCTATGGTGCCAGATCTGTCTAAAATGATTGGTGTTTGAAAAACATCGGTTGTTTCTCGTATATATAAAGTGAAAGTTGTATTTACCTTTCGTAACCAGTCAAATAATGTTATATTGTAGTCCTGTTCCTTCACAAAATTGCTTACATAACGTTTAATTAACGAGAGCAGTTCTTTAGTACGCTCAAAGGACTTAAATTTGATCTAAAAGATAGAATTCGTAATATTAATTTGTAATGTTGAAAAGCCGTTCATAAGTTTGGCTGCTATCATGTGCTATGGGAATCAAGTATACTTCAAAAACCAGATTTCACAAAAAACAGTTTTCATCAATCAAACAGTCAAGTTTTTGCACACGCATCCTTCGTTGGTCTCACATCAAATGCAGTGGGGTAGCTCATCACGACCCTAGCCGGGGGACAAATGACACTTGCTGACTCGGCGAACACTCCTGTTTAAATCTCATGTCTAGGGCACTTTGGCTGAAATGACCAACTTGCTGAGACACACTGATCAAAAATCTTGTGTACATGACCCTAGGTGCACTGACCATAGACAATGATGTTCACAACTGCTTTCAGAGAAGGAAGATTTCATGTGTATTTACAAAATTGACCCAAATGACCACTAGATGAACCACTGATATCCAAATCTGTTACATTAACACACGATGCACTGATAAGGGCCACTTATTTGCAGGAGAACAAAATCATACATAATTTTTCATAAGATTTGGCCAAAATGACCACTTGCTGACCACTGATGAAAACGCTGTGTACACACTATGTCACTGACCATAGACAATACATGCGCATAACTGTTGTAATCAGTGCACCTTATTTGTCAGAGAAGGATGATTTCATGTGTATTAGCCAAAATGACCACTAGGTGACCACTGATAAAAAATCTGTGTATACCCATATGCACTGATCAAAGGCTAAGCATATGCATAAGGGCCATGATAAAGGCTACATATTTGCTGGAGAAAAAAAATCAATAGATTTTAATAAGATTTTGGCCAAAATGGCCGAAATGACCACTTGCTGACCACTGATCAAAATTCTGTGTACACCCTATATGCACTGATAATAGACAATGAATGTGCACAACTGTCGTAATCAGCGCGTCTTATTCGTCAGAAGGAAGATTTCACGTGTATTGGTGAAAATGGCCAAAATGACCACTAGATGACCATTAATTCAAAATCTTTGTACACCTCACTTGCACTGACCATAGGCAAAGCATAGGCATAAGAATCATTGATAAGGGCCACTTATTGCAGGAGAATATGAATTTAATAGATTTTCATAAGATTTTGGCCAAAATGGCCGAAATGACCACTTGCTGACCACTAAGCAAAAATTTGTGTACACCCCATAGGCACTGGTCATAGACGATGCTTGGCAATGAATGAAAAGATTAGCGCATGCTATTTGTAGGAGGATTTCTTAGATTTTGGCCAAAAGGACCACACTGACCACTAGGTGACCACTGGCCACAAACTGTGTACACCACATATGTAGCTTGGGTCAGCGGTCATTCTGAGTGAATCTGGTTAAAATCGGCCCAAGCGTTTCACACTAGTAGCATTTTTAACAAAGTGAGAAACAAAGAAACAAACAAAGAAACAACTAGAGACATTTGTGGTCAAAGAGCAAGGACCTAGCCGTGTGGATAAAATGAGCTTTGAGCACATACCGAGCACAAAGTCTGTGAAGAGTCTGAAGCTGCTTCATATGCATGAGTCACGTGACCATACAACGTTGGATATAGCAAATATGATTTTTAAAATATTTTTCACATTAAGACCGGAGGTTCCCTTTTAATGACCTTTGACCCATGCTGAACACAACTTTGGTGAAGGGTCTCAAGCTGCTTCACATGCATGAGTCATGAGACCCATAGGGGTCTTGGGTCAGTGGTTCTTCTGACAACATCCGGTGATCATAGCACTTATTCTGTGGCAGAAGAAGGCTTTTATAGAGTTCCGACGAATGCGCCTTTGATCGGCCCCACGTGACCTTTGACCCCAATCTGTGTTCACCCTATAGGGGTTTGGGTCATTGGTTTTCTTCTGACCGATTTTCGTGGCAATCGAAACCGTTTGGCACTAAGTCGCATTTTGAAAATTCCGTCCCGGAAAGAAGACATCGCACGAATACACACCTAGCCGTCTGCTACGCACACGCTAGGTAATTTCCTATGCATTTATACGCAAATCTCACTGTTGGGTTTGTTTTTTTTAAAGGGAAGTGTGAACATTCTATTTTTTCAGTTTCATTCACGCATTTCATCATAAATAGGTTTGTTTGGAAACTACCAGGGAGGTGTGAGAAAGGTTAGCCACTCTAAGAGTATTAGAGAGTCTGATCTCTCTCGCACTTCCAGAGCATTTTCAAAACAAACCAATCAACCAACAATGAATTGCGTCAAGGTCTTTACTTAGTACGATGTTCTATTAACAACCACTATACTGTAGAGCATGACTTTAGACATTTTGGAGTGTAGAGGTGTTTTAATTTATTTTTGAAAAAAATATTTACTAATGTTAATGTAGTGATTTTGATATCATTGTTTTCAAAGTATATGACGGATAAGAACCTCGCCCAAGTGCATTCGTCAGGATAATCGCACTTGACCATGTGTGTCCGTGCAGGCAACCCGAGAGCCGAAGGCAGCTGCAACACCCCCAAAATTATGAAGCACCCGACATTTCTCACATCTCTCTAAACCCGTTTTACTCAAAAATAAGAGTAAAAGGTTTAGAAAGTTCACATTCCATATTTAGTCAACGAGTATTATTTCAATAGAGGTCTTCCACCTTTTGGATTAGCGGCCATCTTGCCGGCAATAGTTAAATCCATTCCAAATTTCGACTTTCTAAATCTAAAGGACGACATGCATGTTGGATATGTATGCATAAAAGTATGGGTCACACTTTGAATAGCACAAATACTTTTTAAATTGAATAAATGAGAAATACAACGGGAACTAACACCTTTTGTTGCAGACGTTATCTCTTTGAGGATTAAAGATAAAAAATATGAATAATTTTAAAGGGATGGTGTCAGCACTTACATAGAAAATCTTGTATTAATTTTGCTTAGTCAAAATGTTAGAACAATGTATCTGTTAGTCTTAGTTGAGGTATGCCGATCTCATTTTTGGAATGTATGTTGCTCAGCTTAGTTCTTAAAAGTAATTCCAAAGGATAAATAGCATTTAATGGCCACATATTTTCCTTCACTTAATTACGGAATAACAGTAATTTTGATATTGGGAGATATACCATTGGGCTTTTTAAATGCATTGTAAGTCCCTTTGAAAGAAAGAGAACTCATATAGGCAACCAGATCCAGGCATTCTAGTCTCTATTTTTACTTTGCATACATTGTAAACGATCAGTATGCAAACTAATACCTCACCTTTTGACTTTTCAGTGATAAATGATGTATTTTGGTAGCCATTTTGTAATTTTTTATCCCGTTGCACTCAAAAGCCAGAAAGTTAACTGGTATACCAAAATATAAGTCTAGAAAGTTGTATCAAACACCTATACTAAACAGGTAGTGAAGTGACTTTTTACAATCTTGGTTTAGACCTATACAATCGGTCTATGGTATTTTAGCGGCAATTTTGAATTTGATCAACATTTACCCCTTGGGCTACAACTTAAGCCGAGAAGTTGATAATAATATACTCACCAATATACTCACCTTCAAGAGACAGTATGTTTAATAACACTGAATTATTATGGGATTGTACGCCTAAAATTAAGTTGTTAAGTTTTGTATGATATTTTGGCGGCCATCTTGAATTTGGTGCAATTTTACCCCTTTAGGCTGGATTTTATGATTAATAATTAGTGATAATTACTCAGTTGCAAAACTCTGTGTAGAAGAGTAAGTTTAATGTCTGTTAACTGTGGAAAATAACGAATTTATATCTTTTGACATAATTTTAGTGGTATTTTGGCGGCCATTTTGAATTTCTTGAATTTTGACTCAAAAAACAGCAAAGTAACCGGCATTTTCGTGATCAGCATAACAAATTAGTCTAGAAACAATGTTTCAAATGCTTCTACTAAAATGTCTCATGAAGTTTCTTTTCATGAATTTCGTCTTGTCTAAAAAAACGGTTATATAGCTTGTCTATAATAACCGCAATTTGGCCCCTGCAGAAATAATGGTCCATCCCAACTACGGTTGCTATAGTTCCGCTTGTTTTCCTCTATCCAATCTTCGTGATCCAATGGGGTCATGTTTCTATTGTTGCGGCTTTGTCCAATTTATCCAATAAGATCGCTAGCTCTCATTATGTTTCCGAGGCAGGAGATCATTTTGTCTCACTACGCAATCTGCCTCGTTTGATGTAGGACGGGTTTTTCGTAACCCTCCCGCCACACCCAATTTTTTAAGTGTTTTGCTCTACAAGCATTTTGATTGCTCGCAAATTATGCACTTTCTTTGACAGGTAGTTGGGATGAGCTAATATGAGTACACTATGTATTACTCTTTTTCATTTATAATTTCTTTTTCTGGGCACTTTTCGTTTGTAATTATTTTCAAATTTTGTTGCTTGATGTTTTGAACATTTACCTTTAATTGTTGGCGCATTTTTAGGATTGCAGGACAGGTTCCTGTTTCACGCACTTGTTGGGCGCGTTTTATACTTTTTCGTGATTTTCAGGCAATTTTTACACTAAATTAGTCATAATTGTTGGAAGTTAATTTTATGAGTGGCAGTTTTGTGAGTTTCTTATTAATCTTAAATTTGATTTTATCTTTAGGTGCATACAAAACACATGCCAATTCCTTAGGTGCAACAAGATATTTATGTCAGTTACAGTAAATTAGTTTGTAAACTTGGTAACTTTAACAGGTATCCTTGCTTGGCAAATGGGGACATAGAGGTACACTTTACTTCATGTCATGAGCTAAAATGTATTCGGTAACTTGACAGGTATCCTTGCTTGGCAAATGGGGACATAGAGGTACACTTTACTTCATGTCATGAGCTAAAATGTATTCGGTAACTTGACAGGTATCCTTGCTTGGCAAATGGGGACATAGAGGTAACACTTTACTTCATGTCATGAGCTAAAATGTATTCGGTAACTTGACAGGTATCCTTGCTTGGCAAATGGGGACATAGAGGTACACTTTACTTCATGTCATGAGTTAATATGTATTGGGTAACTTGACAGGTATCCTTGCTTGGCGAAGTTGGGCATAGAGGTATTAATTGCTTCATGTAGTGTCGTGCTATAATGTAACTTTGACAGGTATTCTTGCTTGGCAAAGTAGTTTTTGGAATACAGCTATTAGGAGCATTACGTTGTAGTAATTTTGCTGGGAACTAAGTTGATAAAGAGCTTATTATCAATGAGATTTGTGTGATAGTTTTCTAAGGGTGGAAATAAATGTCCTACTGGCAGCTAAGCCACAAAATGAAACATTGACTTTGTTTTTTATTTCTGTCTGGGGGCAATTCGTATCTTAACGCAGGTAACTTCGTGGGCGACACATAGAAGGGACTGGAGGAGTGTTCCTATTACGATATTCAAGAAACCGATTATGATTAAAGAATAACCGCATAGGCGCCATTTGTTCTCAAATATTTTTAGTTAATGCAACCTGCGTACAATTACAACTTTGTTCAGGTATTATACCAAGTGTGGACGTTAAAGGAAACTAAAAAAGAATGCAATCTGAGATGGCACTTGGGGGACTTGGAGAGATTAGTGGTATGCGAATATCTGAAAATGGTTCGAAAGCCAAAGATGAGTCAGGAAGGTCGGTCAGATTCAATTTTTACTTTCATACTGTGAACTGGATGCAACATTTATTTTGTTGAACCCCCATTTAATATGACCATAATTCTAAGATATAAATCAGTGTGAAGGATGCAAAATTCAGAGGAAACAAAAGACATTTTTCTGCTTTGATGTGGCTATATCTCAAAATTAATATTGCGATTCAGACTCATTTTGCTTGATGCACCATTTCATTGTACGGGTCCTAGGATTACGCCAACTTTGCATAAACGTCGTTTTTTGATGTTTTCTGTTTTGTCAACAGTATTTTTTACTTTTGCTCCAATAGCTTATATTGCAAAAAATGTTGTGATTTTTTTTCTATATCGTGAGAAAATATGTTTATAAATTTAGCTCGTTAATTCGGAACATTTCTAATTGTTTATTCTAAAATATTTTTCGAGGAGGAAATTGTCTATGTTTTGAGAGAATATTTTTCAATTCAGATTTTTTGTATGTTGCAAGGGTATTTTTGCTGTTCAATCTGAGCAATTTTCATTACAATTACTATCGTTTTCGCCTGCGCGACGCATACGCCCCATGAATCTCAAAATGTGGGGGCCAGACGGTATGTCATACAGTGGGCGGCGCCACGGGGGGGGGGGGCATGGGGGGCTTTTGCCCCCCCCAATTTTCAAAAAATTTCTTTCCCCCTAGTTTGCCCCTCTGTAGTTTGCCCCCTTGAGTTTGCCCCCTGGCCGAAAGATTACATGAGGGAATTTGCGCAGAAAATTCGGTATTTTGGGCACAATAAATCACCAAATGTGGGGGAAAAATCAGCGATTTTGTCAAAATTGATTAAAAATCTCCAATATTTGATACCTTTGCCCCCCCCCCAGAATTTCACTTTGCCCCCCCCCCAAAAACAAATTACCACTTTTCCCCCGTTTGCCCCCCCCCCCGAAAAGAGGTCTGGTGCCGCCCTGATGTCATAGATCCAATCTGGCAACTACCTGTGTTTAGTATTATCCCGGGGGGACTTGTGTTCCAAGGTGGATATCATGCTCGGTATTGGCCTCCAACTACCCTAAGCGCGTATTCCATTTGGCAAGAAAAAAACACCCAAAGCCTGTATTTGGTTGAATTTGATAACTCGTAACAAATGTTGGTTGCCTTTAATTCTAAACAAGTATTGCTGACAGTTTAAAACACACCCTGAAAACAAGTATTTACATCATTTTGTACCCTAAACGAGTACATTTTGTAAATGTGCCTTTAACATACATAAAAAGTACAATCTCTTGACCGATAAAGGAAAGATTTACAAGCTGATTCATGAAGTTTTGTGTATTGGTGAGGTGCCTCTGGGAGGTGGTTAAAAGCAGCAATTTGCGATGATCTTGGGCCAATAAGTTTTAAAATTTAAATCCATTACATTTAAATTTTTAGTTCTTTTTAAAAGTTGTCCTGTTTCTTCGAATCATTAGTCTTGTCTGATGTCGTAATTTGACAGGTTTTTCTTAAATTCAGTTCATTTCATTGAAGACTAAAATATTAAGACAGTGTGTTGATTGCCATAAATTAGAGACAGACCCTAATTCCGTTTTTACGCACGTGTAATGTCAGTCAGAGTGTAGAGTAAACACGCGACATGCCAAAATCCTAATTATAAAGATTACAAAACAAGCAACCACTTTATCACGATGGCAATCCAAAACCAATGCCAATTATATTTCTGTATGCAAGAGAAACAATAGAATTCCAGGACTACAAAATGCATATAGTGGAATGTGTTTTTCACTGCAATTCCCAAGTATATGCCATAGATGCAACAGAGTGCGAGCCTTATTGGACAATTGTTAGGTACGTAATTGTAGATGATGCGCTATGATGAAAATAGATGTGAGTATAAATAGTGCTGAGATCACAAGACAGATTCTTTGCCAGTAGTTTTGAGATCCAAATATGGCCAGTGTCAGGCAGGTTTTCTATGAGGCCTGCTACTGGTATCCTGGTAACCAGTACTACCGGTTCCAGGGCCGAGTTGGTCGGCGGCTAAACCGGCACCCCCATTGGATTTCTCAGGCAATCTGATTGAGGGGGTACCCTGTTACCCTGGTAGAATGAAAAACGATCTACTTACAAGGGCGTCAGCTCTGGAGAGCGTGGCGGCCATCCAGCAACATGCTGCCTGCATGGTGGGCATGGTGCCCAAAGGCTAGCCACCGCCAAAAACTGGCAAAAATTCCCACACAAGCCAGTATGCTGAGTTTGAGGTGTATCGACTACCCCCGTTAACGGGGACCAAAACCGGATTTAAAACTTGGGTTTAACTAAAAAAAGTAGGTTAGATCGACCGGTACCAGGATTTATAGAGTTTTGCTACCACATCAGTTAAAGTTGTGATTCAAAAGGATCCATTTTGGGTCTAAACGTGGATATTTGTGAAGGCGGACTTGGGTTATATTTGGCATCCCAGAATTTTATAGTGACGAAATCTTTGTCTTTGGGGCCCTATAACCCGTTCATTTGGACTGCTACGAAAAATTAGATTAATTATATCGAATGAAAAAATTCCCACGATTTGTTATATCGTGATACGTTATGTACAAGCACCTTTTGCGAACCTTCCCGTATGATATAATACATTTTCGTAGAACTGCCGCGCTTCTTTTTACCCTGTGCGGGATATCCAACTTATTGAGGTTGCACAGTATTCGACAGATGCAGATATTCTGAACTTTAAACACCCCAAAAGTGTGGGTCCTTCGAAATTTAGTAAAAGATGTAATCTTAAAGGCCGACTCAGAGATTCCCGAGGAGGGCGCCCTCCATTTTCAAAGATCGCGTTTTTTGGACATATAACAAATGCTTGTCCACATACTCAAATCATGTGTGAATAGCTAAGCTCAACTCAAAGTCCTTCATACAGGAAAATACAACTTTGTTATCAAAATTTCCGGATCCGGATTTTGTTATACACAGTATCCTATGGCACGTAATACTCTACATAAATAGGTTTACGCACCAAAACGAAAAAATCAGATGCATCTCAAAACTTTGAATCGACATTTTAGGTTGCTATCTTAGTTTTAGTGATATTTCAATGATTTACCCCAACAATAGTTTTTTTGAAATGACTGAATCATGACTTTAAGAAAATTTTCTGTCTATTGATTGTGATCCTCATTGTAATTGTTTGGACATTCCAAGTTCTTTAACCAATCTTTCAATCAACAAGGGTAAAAAAAGGGTTGAGGAATTCGGATCAATTGTGCATATTCAATCCCCACCGGTTTGATCTTGGATCATAATACTCCAAACTGAGAAAAAGTGTCGTATTTGACTAATAAAAAATTAGTCATGCAAACCAGTTGTTTTATCATTCCTAATACTTGTACTCAGTTGAAAACATGTTTGCTATGCTGGAAGATAACCATTCCCATATTTTAAGCTAGTTTCATGATACAAAAATGTTCATTACCTCTAAATTTACACATTAAATGGACAAAATTAAGACTAACGAATTTTATTTGTCAAATGACAAATGTTTTGGATTATAAAACATATTGTGATGACTAATAGTAATTAGTCAAAATAGAACCCACTTTGACTATTTAATATTCTCAGTGAAGCATACCTAAACTTAACACGTGTCTTGTGGACCTATCAAACTAGAATGCTTGTGTACAAGCTTCATCTTATGAGGTCATTGTTCGTACCTAATGACATTCTGCTAAACTTTAAGCGGCACTGTCACATTTTCAGAAAATATGAAAGGTCTTCCATTGCTCGCAAATGATAGCCTAGGCCTGGGAAGAATAGATATATATTTACACATAAAAATAACCATACCCAAAAGGGAGAGAGCGGCATAATAAGAGGCTAAGACATCCAGGTAAGTTTGTGGCTAACGTTTAAAAGACACTATTAGTGATTTAACAGAAAGAGTCAAAATATTGAAATTGCAGGAATAGCTTAAGAGAGAAGGATAAGTCTGTAGCATTCGATAAGTACTTTTTCCAACTGTAGAATGACAGAGAGAAAGGAAGAAAATGGCAGTATTCCAAGATACGAATCCCCATTCAATACGTGTTGTAGTAGTGTCCGAAAGGACAGTTATGACTTAAAATTTCCGATTTGTCATATTCGGTTGCTCTTGGTCTTATCATTTGCAGGGTATTGTTAGGATACTGTACTTGTACATCCCATGCAAAAATCTGCAAAAAAGGCACCCATATAAAACAAAATACAACCAATGCATACATAGGCTCGTACTCATTGATAGTAAACCACAAAGGTCACAGACCGGTCAAACAAGGTGCCGTGTGAGAATAAACTTGGGTGTGTTTTCTTGTGTTACACCGCATTTCCGCGTTGTCTGCTGAATAATGTCGCCGGCGACATTAATATAAAAATCGTTATGTTTACCAATAAGCGCGATGATTTGGGCTTAATATTCGTGATGGTAATGTATATAAAAGTTAATATCCATGCAAAAGATCAATTTTGAAAAATGAGAGGGCGCACTATTTTTCAAATGTGCCAATGCGCCTTCTTAAACTTCTGAGCTTGTTGCCTAAATGACTGATGCCTAAAGCTCGCGTGCAAACTTTTACCTGATTTGTTTCAATTAATGATTTGACAAACGTCAGTGATGACTTGTTCGAAATATCTAACCGTTAAATGCAGTGGTATTTACGGTTAGAAGTGCTAAAGTACCAGAAATGGGCGGAAAGTTGACAAAACATGACCGGTTATATCCTTGCTTAAGGATCTCAGTGAAAAAGTTAATTCGATCTGGAAGCTTAAAGCCTTAAGTCTTTGCAGTGCAGTCGACTGGCGAGAGAAACTAATTTACCTATCAAAGTCGATCGTCGATTTTTTTTGCAACGCCGGGGCCGCATGAATTTATACTCGTAATCTCTATCCGTCACTGGCACAGGTGACCGGATTAGCGTTTTCTCGCTAAGTGATGACATTCTCAATTTTGACTCGCCAATCTTGACTTCATGCATTAATTATTGCCACAATCTTGTGAATCTGTGAAACTGATCTCGGATGCTTTTTTTCTTAAAATTAGAAGGAGGATTTCAAAGAAAATGAACCCACCCATGGGCGACAGTGGCTTCAAGTATGAAGCTCAGGGGAGCCATAGTTTTATAGAGAGCAGTGGAAAAGCTGCAAAGAATTAGTATTGTCCAACTATATGAATCGCAGCCTCAACGGATGAAAACTGCATGTTGAAGGATTGGTGGCAGAATGCTGAATACATACATTTTAATGATAATATTTATTATTTGTCGTAAAGTATTTCCACAGCAAAATATGTGCTTTATATCCCTGCGCTAGAGCAGTGTTCTACAACCCTTAACCAACCCACGCCACTCGTTGGTACAGGTAATTATGAATATTCATAAAAAAAATTTGCCAGGACCTGTGGAAAGCTATGATAACTAAGCGTGGTTAAAATTGATAGCTAACTTATGCATATATTTAATATTTTTAAATTATTTTTTACATTCTTCTGTAAGTCTGGTCTAAAAAACGACGATTCTATGTACATTGGGTCTCCTCATACCCGTGGTATATGAAGCGTAAAACGACAGATCATACAATTTGCTCAGCTAATCATCCGCTGCCATAAATACCGTCCCATAACGTTACCGACCATTTGTGTCGATGGCGAAATAACAGAGGAAAGCACGGCGTCCACACAGTGTAGAGCATAATATGCATCGAGGGTTTTTTTTTTTTTTTTTTTTATATTGCACCAAAGGAGAAATTTGGAAGGTAATGTCTCAAAATGTTGGGTAAAATGAACTTTCTAAATTTTAGAAAGTTCTCACGGAATGGCCATAGCGTTACGAAAGTGCGAGACTAAGCTATAACCAACCCCACGCCACTCCGTTGCGTACCAGGTAATTATGAATATTTCAATAAAAAAAACTTTGCCAGGACCTGTGGCAGCTATGATATAATAAGCGTGGTAAAATTGATAGCTGCTTTATGCATATATTTAATATTTTTAAAATTATTTTTTACCTTCTTCTTGGAAGTCCTGGTCCTAAAACGACGATTTCTATGTACATCTGGGTCTCCTCTACCGTTGTATATGAAGAGTAAAACTACAGATCATAAATTTGTCAGCTAATCCTCCGCTGCCATAAATACGATCCATAACGTTACCGAACAATCGTGTCTATGGCGAAATCCCATAGGAAAGCACGGCGTCCACACAGTGTAGAGCATAATATGCATCGAGTGTTGTTTCAATTTCAACATCTGTTTCCGCCTCTCCTGCATTCAATTTCTCCAATATGGACATAAATGCTGGTTGACTAGGTTCCCTGATCTTTGTATATTGCTACTATCATATTCCAAGCATCCAAAATGTAGAATTTATACGAACAATCGCAAGTTTTTTACATGCGATTTCCGATGATATCCACGCTTCTCATTCCTTCGGTGGCGTGTGACATCACACAATAGCGTAGACTTGATCTAAATCTTGGATTTGGCACTGGCGCTCTGTACTGATGCTGTAGGTTTTCATTTTTTTTTTAGTTTTTGGAGAGGTTAACCTTTATCATTTCATTTAAAACACAACCCAATTCTAGTATTTCTAGTAAAAATCTAAGGTGTTGGACGCCCAGAGGGTGCCCGACGGAGTATTTTAACGGTATTTTTTAGGCCAAATGAGGTGTGATTTTTAAGGTCGCTCTGCAGCTTTTTATGAATTCTTATTGGATATTCAATCTGGGCTACTTTTAGCCCAAAGTCCCGGCAAAATTAATCTTGGGCACCATTGTCTGCTACCGGACTCGACTTCCTCGCTTGTCGGCTTAGGTTTATATAGACCCCTACGAACCCCCAAAAAATCAAAAACAAAAACGCACCCAGCACCTAAACTAAGTGTTCCACCAAAAGGTTCAACATAAAAAAGTGTTAAATTTGATCATAACAGTCAGTACTTATTTAGTAAACATTACAACTAATTGGTTAATGTTCGCAAGCGCGATTATTGACGTCGATTGCTCACGTTCGTACCATGGTTGCTGAATTCAACTCAAATAAAATACGTACGTCCTTTTTTGTTATATTATTATGTCAAAATGTGTCTGTTATTTATAAATATCTCAATTCGAATCGTGAGGAATTTTAGGTATTTGGTTTAGCTAATTCCGAACTAGTCATGGAATGTAAAATAGAAAATAACAACAACCAAAAAGCAAAACATAATATGTCTTTATTTCTTGTGAATACTATGCAGAAAATGCTACATTTGGCGGCACCTATTATCTGGCAGACAGGCGCATGTACATGAACTCGTGGAACTTCTTTTTGACAGATTACGTGGGGTATACCGGATACTTCTCAATGAGTGTGACTGCCAATAGTAGATGTATCCCTATTGGTGACCAATTCGCTGGAACAGCCACAACTGGCGGTATTTATCGTAAGTATAGATGAGGTGACATCAATGTTTACAAACACAAGTTAGAACCTGGTCTACTGACATGTTAGAGGTGCGAAGAATATGCCCATACAGTTACAGCATTCAATAGCCTTATCACGCCTGATTGAGCGCGAATTTTAAAAGCACAAGCCCTGCAGATGCTCACGCATACTGCCGGGCAGTGCTTTGTTCGTTGCCCGGCGTTGACGTCACATGTCAACTCATCTATATAGATACAAAGGACTTGAAAATATACAAGTTTATAATTTAAATCTATGGTTCTTATTTTGGGCCATTCTTCGGGAAGTCACACACGTGACTGAACTTTATTTGCTTCCCATGACAAAACAACCAATCTAGCGAAAGTAAAACATTATTTTTGGTTATATGTTTGGGCAAAATCTAACCAAAATAATGTTTCCACTTTCGTTAGATTATTTGTTTTGTCATTGGAGGCAAATAAAGTTCGATCATGTGTGTGACTTCGCAAAGAATGGCCCTTTTGCAGTGAGCTCTCTGTTGGGGTGATTAAGGGTAGTGTAGATCAATGACGAAATGTTCAAACAGCGCCAATTCAAAATGCATGGTAGCTTTGTAACTTTAAAGCTCTGCGGTAACAAGGCTGTGAAGTCATTAAGCTGCCATCATCAGATTTTCCGTTCGTTGCACCCAATTAGTAATTAATTTCCCATATATTGCGGGAAAATAGTTGTTAATAGTTTTCGTTATGGTTCTTATTATGTCGAAAAAGATGTGCAATTGCGTGTTTTTCTTCTTGATTTATAGCCCCCGGAGCGGGTATAACCGCCGCCATCATGAATTATGATCATGTCCGCAATACACAAATGTCATTAAATCTCTTTTTGGTGATCTCAAAATATTACTCGCATTCTTACCCCATCTATTTGGCAATTTTAGTACATTTAACAAAACATGCCTCCTACCGGCGACCATCTTGGACACTTAAATGTTTAAGTCCACTTCAGGAAGGTAGAATTCAATTGTAACTTTATTTCGTTTTTTAGTCCTGGATAAAATTCATCTATAATGAAAATACATTAGCAGTTTTTCATAAAACAATGGTGGCCATTTTGAAATAGGCAGTACGCGCTAATGTGCAACTTTTCGGGGAGGAAACATACCTAATCCTAGTCAGGGGGATACCACTTCAAGGTGATATATTGGAATTTAAATTAATCACCAGGTGGGTGCAACAAACTCGAACTTTAAGGCCCGCACAGAAACTGGCTCATGGACTAGTGAGGGTATTTGCCTCAGCAAAAATCTCCTTTTTGGAGAAATCTTTAAATAAGATAAGTTATCCAGCAATTCAAGGCGACATATAGTCTAATATATTCCTTTTACTAGGTAAAGATCATTGGGTGTCTTGGCATCACATGTGTTTTGCAGCAGCTTCCAAAATATAACCATCCGGGTAGCAATTTGACTTTACAACTCTGTCTGTCAATGGTGCCAACTTTTAGGCGTCTATTCTACAAGATGTCTAATTATACAACAAATATTCATGGATGATTAAACATAATTATATCTGAGAGGTTGCTTGGCGACGAACAACCTTAGCGATGATGGACACAATTAGCAAATGTTCGGGGGGGGGGGAGGTAGAACACGACCTGCTCGATTTGGGCATTGTGGATTTCCAAACGATAATTTGTGGAATTGCTACGTGCATTTGCTATGGGAGTCTCTGTCTCAGTTTCATTGCAAAATCTCCTCTTAAACCTAAGCTCAATATATCCTAGCAATATCATGATAATTTAGGAATAAATTATTCACTTTGTAAAATAGTGTAATCTCCAATAACGGTAATTTAGATTTAGATATTCGTGACCAGGCCTAGCCTTCAGTCTGTGTGTAACCGTCCGATAAGCGTAAGAGCGCCTTCCTACCGTTAAGTCTTTGACAAAGACTAGCTCTAGGGTTACGCCGGAAGTTGATGTTGTTTTGAATCTGCTGTTGCTGTTAGGTTGGCATGTCCTACCCCCTGATGTTCTCCGTCCATTAGGAATAGTTCGTTATCTGTGTAATGAGGTCTGTCCCAGAACACTTTCACATGAATCTTATCACTCTATTATATAATAAAGAGTTCCTTTTTGTTTTCTAATTTCGCTGTGAATATTGTGTGTTGTTGTTGTTATTATGTTATTATTGTCATTTTGTTTTCATTTTCACAGAGAACCTGACTTCAAGTGCTGGTTATGTCAACTACAGGAATGTCATAAGTGATCCTGATAGATACTTCACTTTGCCAGACTACTGTCCTGGGGTGAGATCGATACACAAGAACAAAATCAATCGAACATGAATAGTTTACTTGGCCATTAACCCGACCGACAACTCAAAAAAGTGTTCAAACTTAGCTAATTTCAGTTATAGAAACACCCAATTGTAGACATTGTTGGGGAAAGTTAGTCAAATTCATATAAGTTTGGGTGTGTTTTTGTGCTCGAAATGTTGGAAAAAATCTCAGCGGAGCTTCAGTATTTTAAAATATGAACAAATTAAGTAACACAAATGATACATAGGTATTCCACGCAAATATAATCTGCGTCTTAAATAATATCCACTTATGAATGCTAAAACTTATAAGGCCAAGAAAAAAAGTTTGTATTCGTGTCCAGTAGGCCACGCGCATTTTTATTTCGGAACCATTTTATTTTTTTTCGATGAACTGATCAAAGAGATAGAGTAATAAAAGGCTAGAGGTCGGGACGGCCATCTTGAATCAGCGAGCTCACTGGTGGACGCTTAGATGTATACCGCCCAATCCCATTACAACTAAAACTTACGGCACGGAAAAATGCACTTTCTCGTTGATTTCGCCAGGTGATCCTCGAATATAAAATGATCCTTAGATATCCAAGAACATCGTCAGGCATGTGGTTTGTCAAGAAAGTTTACCGTCGCAGAGATTAGGCGCTGCGTTTTTTGCAGATTTCCAAAATGGCTTCCAAAATAGCATGGGCTACAGCATGTTCGTAGTTGCTACGGAGTTGCTATGACGAGTGTGACGTATTTAACACAGTAGTAGCGCACAGTTGTAATATTTTAATTAGTATGGAACTTTGACATCGGTAGGTGCGAAAACAGCGTCCGCCTGCTAGTTCGTTTGTTTTATTGGCGGGATTATTGGTAATCATCGAAAATAAGCGTGTTCGTGCCCATCCTAAAGAATTAACCGGGAACAGTTCAGAGGCCTTGGAACAAGACAAGAAACACCTTAGAGATGGGAAATTTCATTTTTCAAATTTCACTTGATTATTTAAAGTTTTAGTTATTCTATTTTCTAAGTGTTTATTTCATACTATAAAGATATCATTAAATTTTGTCAATTGCGCTATAAAATGGAGCTTCTGAAGTCTACGTTAAAATGGTGTTATACAATTATTGTAAAGAAAATGCTGATATACATATAGTTGTGCATGAAAAATTTTCATAAATTTACATAAATGTTAAAAAATGCTTGAGGTCTATGTACATAACTGCTAAGAGAATGCAATAGGCTTACATAATTATGTAAAGAGCATAACCGTCCAAAATGTTAATGTATTAATTACAAAAGGAATGACAATGCGTACATGTAAAGAAATTATTAATATTTACATTTAGAAAATGTTGATACACCAAATTTTTAAAAAGGTGCTAAAATGTATAATTGTAAACAAATCCTTAGTTATTCTGATGATAATATTTAAATACATTAAGAAAAAGGCCAATCACACTTTTGATCAAACTGACCCCGACCGTACATGGTAGTCATTAGTTGTGAACGCCTGGCCAAATTCAGTAAGTTATCAAGTCAACTACTTTAGCTGGTATCTGGACCCGAACAATCAGCCATTCTTTCAAAAATATATACATCTCTCTCTCTCGCTCTCTCTCTCCCTCTCTCTCTCTCTCTCCTCAGGCACATACCACCAATAGGAAAAAGTGTAACTTATCACAAATTGTACTAAACTACTCTACTTTTTTTTTAATTTATCAAGCCACTGATCTCTACCGATGCCAGGACTAAGCAACTACATGCGTTGGAGAAGGATGCAACAAAGAGGTGAGAATCGGCTTTGCAGTCAATTTCCAGTAGGCATGCATGGGCGGTACTGTTCCAAAATGTTCAGTGTTGAAATTGGCCGTTCTGCGTCGAGATTACAAATACTAGTAATTTTCGATATCGAAAATTAGTACAGTTAGTCGGCAGGTCACCTAAGTACTATTGTTCACAGCGACAATTGTTGTTGGGATTTCTATAACTTCAGAGACCACGCTTTTTCAAAACTTAAATTCATCGCTTTTAATTCGTTGTTTTTAACCCCAAACGCCCTTTCACGTCATATTAGACCAACTTAGATATATAGTTGACATTCCGCAACAATACATTATTTTATAATGAATTCAGGTATTTTGGACCTCAAATCAGGACATTTTCCAGAGTGTTTTCGACCAGCTATTCAGGTCACAGCGATTGTGTTGCCTTCTCGTGTACAAGAAAATAACACCTGAATTGGCGTGACCTCCTGATTGAGTAGTCTTTGAAATGTTACTATTTTTCGATATAAAAATGTAGTATTTTGTATATTACTAATATTTGATATCAAAAGTAGTGGTATTTGGTAACCCTCAAATGTTGGTAGTTTTTCCTGTAAAAATGACCGTGCACGTAGTGTTATTGGTTACGGGCTCTCGATAATATTCTGCTTTAGCTTCGATCGTACGTAGGAGCTGAAAAACAGATAAAATTACTGTCTGCTACAATTCCTTTTCACATTTACTTTAGACGACTAAATAGGCCCTACGTGCGTGTACCTTAATTTGACGCATACTTATGTTATTGACCAAAAATGTGTATAATGAATTACTCCATAGAGAAGCACTGAGTATACGGTACAAAAAACTACTATTTTTGAGCGTTACCAAATTTCGACACACCGCCGGACTCCACTACATGAAGAGGCACATCTGTATGTAAATCGGAATCAGTTTGGGTAGGGGTAGGTGTAAAGTAGTTTCTGAAAACTGAATAATCTGCTCTTGCTAATATGACACAAATAAATCAAAAATAGGTATATTATCTAAATATTGTTTTATACTAAAAATCTCTGTAAGTTTCAGTGATTTAATTTAACGATACTGTTTATCTTTCCGCAATCCAGAAAAGTGACACCCATCGCTTTTGGAGAAGACTGGATGCAGGCCAGATGTGATGTTTGGTCGACTAGTTCCTTAAAATAAATCAATCTCAATATTCTTATCTTCTTAGAGATTCTCTGTGGTATGGACTGAATTAGAACGTTGGGGAGACATTTCACGTAAAGTTAGTCCTTTCTTAAACATATATTTGGGTGCATTTGCTATGTATTAAGTATCACAAAGTGTGTGAATATTATACATATTAATGAAAATTTTCGAGATTGTGTGACGGGCTTTCTCTAACAGAATTGCTCTATCGCTGATCATTTGCACTCTGTGAGGTTAATAACTGGGATTCCTAAGGATTTTAAGAGTAGAAATGAACTTTCATCAACTATCAGGGCATAAGTGATCATGATAGATGACTCACTTTATCAGCCCATGGAGGGGAGGGGCACTGAGTTAGATAAGTGGTACGGGTATTGTGGCTCTTTTGAGACGTTCAATTCGCGTCTCTCCCGCAGCTCGAAGTCCCCCGTCGAAGCATAATTCAGTTTGTAAGGTCCCCTTTGGGGAAATATTTTGTCTCAGAGGCAAAAAGTGTAGCCACATATTTAGTTAAAAGCCAGCAAATTTCTCAGAATTTCAGTTTCCAAGACCCTACTTTGAGAGACAAAACAGATCCCAAGCCCGAAGTTCAGAAAGGGGCAGTTAAATGTTTAAATAGAGAAACAATAACGGAGTTGTGGCCAAAATCACCAAATTTGGGTAAATATCAGCGATTTGGGGCCAAAATTTGTTTAAAATGTAAAAATTTTGGAAGTTTTTCCCAATAAAATTTCACTCCCCAATTTAATTTTCTCCCCATTTTCCCCCCCCCCCCCCCGAAAAAGAAGTCTGGTGCCACCATATGGGGCCGCACTGAAAATATCACTCTACTGTCAGGTTAGATTACTGTAGGGCGAATGGGGATTTTTGGAGGGAACAAAAATAATATTACAGGATTTTTTTTAAAGAAAAAAGTGATGAACTAAATCTAAAGACTGAAATATTAATTAATATAGTTTTATAATCAGTTTGGTATAAAAATACATTCATTCAGTGCGAGGAAATAAAGTAGGCCTAATACATAACACACGCACTCTATTTAAAAAGTGAACTGTATTAATTCAACATAAAACTTTAGAAATGTTTGATAATCCCGTGACTTTTTGTATTCAATATTGCTCATTATTATGCATCGCTGATGTGCACTACTGCATGTGCGAGTAGCTCTTATCCGCCCAACACTGCCACAATCCGCCAAAATTTGGGCAAAACTGCTCAAGCAAATAATCTCTTTTTATTAGTTTTGAGGCCATTTTAGAACTATTTTTGTCAGTTATCCTCCCTTGCATAATATAATAATATTGATGACTTTTTCTTTTCGGCCAAGAAAATATCAGGCTGTCCTTAGACTCGCCTGATATTTGATCTAGGCTCGGGCGATATTTTCTGTTATCAACCTCAGCCATCCAATATTATATAATTATCGTTTAAAAATATCGCATGTAATAGTATAGGGCAAAATGCCTTGTTACAAATTTCCGCTATACTTTGTTCAGAATATCTGATTTCAGCCAAAACCGAAAGCATTTAAGCTGAGATTCTATTACGTTTAACTGAAGAAACTCACTTTGTTAAGATGGAAACATTTTCATTGACGGGGGCAAGAAATAACTGAGCTTCAACAAAATCTTCAATCTGGATGTAACTTCCAAAATAGTCATGGGATGATGTTGTTGAATATCATTTACACTAACTCAATAATGGTCTAATTCCCAATTTTTGTTTGTCATCTCATCCATGTTGTAAGGCTATTATTAAAACTTGTCAAAAGCGCAGTATTGTGTATGAAGAATAACATTTTCTGGAGTGTGGATATAACCTTCAAATCGAGAGCGAAAGTACTGTTGTCTTTATTTCTAATTATAATTGTGAAGGTATGAATACTGTATAAGTTTACATTTTGCACAAATTTGTTTGCGATTTCGTGAAAGCTTGTCAATTAAATTTCCCAAATGTGTGGTTCCTCACAGTATAGCCTATATAATCTATCAAACACCCCAGTTTGAAAAAACGTAATGTTTACTTTCTTTCATTACTGAAAATAGATGGAAATGTCAACTCCAGCAGGCTGTGCCGCTGTTTATATGCACTCATTAGTGCAACAGGTGGAAAATATCCAAAAAAACTCCAGAGGGTGATGCGATATTACTCTCTTTATTAAACTGGATAGGTGGAATACAACAGCAACTACGAAAGGACTATGAGATGTTTACTTTCTCATTGTTGGGATAGTTGGAATGACCCAAGTAGCTCTGATGAATGGATGAAATGTTTACATTCTCATTACTTGAACAGGTACAACTGGGAACAACTACAAAAGGATTATGAAGACTTTATGAGATGTTCACTTTCTCATCGGTAAAGGTGGAAATGTCTCAAACGACTCCAGAAAGTTTTTGAGATGTTTACATTCTTATTACTGGACAAGTGGAAATGACCCAAACAACTCCAGAAGGGGAATGAGATAATAACGTTCTCATTACTGAAATAGGTGGAACTGTCAACTCCAGAAGGCTGATGTGATGCTTACTCTATTATTACTGGGATATGGGGAAATAGCCCAAACAACTCCAAAAGGATTGTGAGCTGTTTATTTCATTATTGAGATGAGGTGGAAATGACACAAATAACTCCAAGGAGTGGATGAAATCCTTACATCCTTAGAAGGTTGATGAGATGTTTACTCTCTTATTACTGGACAAGTGGAAATGACCCAAACAACTCCAAAGGTATAAAATGAACTTGAACTTGTATAAGATGTTTACATTCTCATTACCGGAATAGTTGGAATGACCCAAATATCTCCAAGGAGTGGATGAAATTATTACAATTTTCATTACTGGGATAGTGGGAATATTACAAACAACTTTAGAAGGTTGATGGGATGTTTACTCTCTTACTACTGGGTCAGGTGGAAATGACCCAAACAACTCTGAAGGGTTATTTTAGCAAACGGTCTAACATTCACAAGTGTGGCACGAGAATTATCAACAATCACAATCTTAATGAGAAATAAGAAAGTTTTCACTGATCCAATCCGTGCGAACATCCGGTCCTATTCTGTGGAACAATTTGGGGAAACATCTACAAAATTCGAAATCAGTAACTCACTTTCGCAAACAATTTAAAAGCGAAATTAACTTCCAAATATAAAGAATAGTTTTTGCACTATTTTATTTATACGGCAATTTAAGCAATTTGAATCATGGTGCATTGATTACTGGCCGTTTTCTCGTGTTTTGTTGATTCTACAGGGTGACCCAATAAAAACTTTACCCAAAATTAAAGTGATATTTTTCCACTTTTTTAAAAATTTGATATCTGTGGATTTTATTTATCATAAAGAATGGGTAATTGAGGATCATAATATTATTGAACCACCCAAAAGATAAGAAGACATAAAAGAATCAAATGAGGTGGTGTACAGAATTATTGCAAGAGTTGTGACAAATCCTAAGTATAGGAGAGACTAGAAGGCCATTTTGAGAGAGGGCAAGGAACACCAAAAAGATTGAAAAAGAATCGCGTGTGAAATCTCTCGTTCCACCTTTAAACGGGAGTTTCCGTAACCTGACCCATCTGACACACTTTTTTCTGACACACTTATGAATTCGGAAACCTTAACGGAATAAAACCCGTGCTTTATTCCGTGAAGGGTTTCCGAATCATAAGTGTGTCAGAAAAAAAAGTGTGTGACGTGTCAGATGGATCAGGTTACAGAAACTCCCTTATTTGAAATGCCACATGTAAAAAAAAGTTTGATACTCATAAAATACTAAATAATGTAGCTAGTAAATAAATGTTGACCAAAATGCATTATTTCATATCTAAGATAGATGGATGTTTCAATCGAAGTATCAGGATGAAAACACCAGCATTTATTTCATTAAACGTTGTTATTTGAACATAACTTACCTTTGACACGGCAAAATATCATTCCTTATCACAGCATTGGAGAAATAATGCATTTTTATATCGATGCACACAACACACAACCAAGCTTTTATTTGTTCATCAAAATGGGCCAACCTTGTATTAAGAGATTAGCGCAAAACGAATTCCACATCCTGGCCAACAATGACATAAGTCCTTCAATCATTAACAGACCATTGTATAACTGAATGCACCAGTTTCCAGTAAGCCGATTTAGTACAGGAACTTTGTACCATGGTCACGATATGTTTTGTATATAATGGCAACAAAGGCCTAGTCTCTGCATGGCCGGGGATTGAACCTCAAATCAATATCACCCCGTCCAAATATGCAAGGAGTGTCACGTAATTTGAAATATACCATAGTAGTAGGGTTATAAATGGTAATCCTATTCTCGAAGTTTTGGGAAGAAGGTTTTAAGATGTTTTTACACCAGTCAATTCATACAAAAATAAGTGGCCTACCTTGACAAAATTTCAACAGAAATTGTTTTTTAATGATTTTTACTTGTACAATGTCATAGAACAACATATCAAAAAAAATAGAAAAAATAGGAAGAGGAATACCTTGAAATCATCGGTCAAAGTTATTAGGGGTAAAAATTCAAAGTCATCCGATAAACCTTAATTTTTTTCTTTTCAAACTTTAAAAAAAATTACCCATCGTCGATCACTTCAACTCAGAAGACCACAGTGTTTTGGACATTTCTCTCATGGGCATCGAATATGTTCATACACAAAATGACCACACCCTCCGCAACGTGAATCATTTTGGATTTCCAAGCTAAACACCTTTAAAGCCTTTGGTATAAATGCGAATTATAGGTCTACCACTTTCTTCCTTTTTCATATCCCCCACCGTTCGCCCCGATTCTTTTCCACGCCCTCTTGCGTTTCCCGCACTTTGGTTCTCTATCGGCATTGCCTTTCATGATCCATCACTTCTCGTAACACAACACCAAACCTATCGGCCTCCCCCTCTTTTCCCTACCATCACCGGTAAGCACTCATTATTTGTGTGGGTTCTATGTCTAAACTACTGATTTTTACTTTTATAATCCTCGGCTTGGGGCTGGTGTTGTTTATCCATCTATTCCAATTTTTTGTATACACACTGAGTTTCTCATGTCGTTTTTCATGTTTCTCCTTTTAGGCCCTGAAGAAGCCCTGCGGGCGAAAGCTTGGCCAGTACACCGATACTTTAACATCTGTGCTACGTTCACCCCCCATCCCCAATTTCTTTCGCTATTATATCTTGGTAACCTATACCAATACTAGGAAGGGGAACCATTGTTGTATTAGATACACCCAATCTCTCACACTATATATATATATATATATATATATATATTAATTACAAATGGTATATTAGGGAGACAGTGAATAATTAATTAGATTAAATGAGCTCTTATCGTTATTTTAATTAATTAATTAATCCTTTGTTATTCTTTTTTTTTTTAGTGCTTACCTTCATTGGCATAAATTAATATTCATATCTTTTTACGGAATAAACCTCAATTCTAAAGGAAAAACGTTAGGGAGACAAGTAATGTCTCCCTAACGATCATTCGTACATAAAAAATCAGTGTCTCCCAAAGGGGCGATATAGGGTAGATAGTATTGCCACCGAGAGAGAGAGAGACGAGAGAGAGAGAGAGAGCTCTTGGAGACTTAAGAACTCCCGTAGATCACGCAACATGCACCGTCCAGCTCCGAGTTTTGATTCCCTGAGCCACAGAATATAGAGTGATATATAGATATTAATATATTTAGTAGATCAATATATATATATATACTATGCAGGACATAAATTTAATGCAGGACATTAAAGTCAATTGTGTGTTATATGTTTATTGTTTATTGCAAACTCTTAATCTGCCACAAGCTGTCACAGTGGCGCAACCAGACATTTTCATTTGGTGGTGTGGGGGAAACAATGTAAATGTAATTTTTTTGTGGGGGGGGGGGACTTCTTGTTTTTATCTTTAGTTTTATGCCAATTCTAAATGTGACATATTGATCGTTCGGTTGTAGTGGATTTTTCCTGGGGTCACTGGTCATTGACAAGGGGATTATGGGTGACCACGGGGTTTCAAAAATATCCTAAATTTGATCGGTCTAAAAGCGAACCTAAACAAGTATGGCAAGTGTAAAATCCTACCCTTAACAAGTATTGGTAATATTTGTCCCCCTAAGCAAATCATGATCCTTTTAACAAGTAAGCCGCATGCCAGCACCACATTTATCCCTTTCCTAGTATATTTACACATACCGGTATTTGAGTTTCAAGTACATCAAAGAAGCAGACAAAAAACTTCAGTATACATTGTAATTATCTCTGATTTTAATTTTATTCCATCAAGTTATAATATCAAGTTATACACTAACATGTTTGATGCATAACCGTCATGAACCGATAGAGGCCTTAAAATGGGCGGAAGAAGTTACCAATACCAAAAGTTAAATTTTTATACGGTTCCTTTCGTCGATGATCCTCTGTGATACTTTTTCATTGTTTTCTATGAAATTTGTGCGTAGGCTGTAGCCTACTGAATTTACACTCAATGAGCCGAATCTTGGCCGAATACGATTGCGGGGTTCCCAAATCGGAACCGTATTACTTAAAGGCTGACTCAGAGATTTTGAAATATAATTTTTTGTTGGAATAATTAACAAATAGTCATCTAGAAGTAAAGATAGTTACATAAAATGCTTAATTCCAAAGTTAGAGATGAATCAGATTTTTCGTTTTCGTGCAGTAAACATTTATGCACAGTATAACAGTCCCATAGGATACCGTGTATAACAAAATTTCCGGATCCGGAATTTTATAACAAAGTTGTGATTTTCTATATGAAAGACTTCGATTTGAGCTTAGTTAAAAAAAAAAAAAAAAAAAAAAAAAAAAAAAAAAAAAAAAAAAAAAAAAAAAAAAAAAAAAAAAAAAAAAAAAAAAAAAAAAAAAAAAAAAAAAAAAAAAAAAAAAAAAAAAAAAAAAAAAAAAAAAAAAAAAAAAAAAAAAAAAAAAATGTTCCAGATTCAGTGCTTTTTTCTACCCTTTCGCGTTACGTACGTATCGTGCTAAATCTTGAAAAAAATCCTTTTAGTGTTTTTCTTTGGTTGCGCATGATTCATCCCCTGTGGGACCTTGCTCAAATGACTAGTGACACCCCCCCCCCCCGGGATTTTTCTCGTCAATTTAATTAACTTTTTCCTAGGAGGAAAGGATTTTGAGTGAGGTCCCGACCCTTTCCCAGCTTGGTACTTCATTGATCTGTCCACAAATTCCTGTGACAAAATGCGAAATTCCCGGTATCGATTTCATAGATCTCGTGACATTTTTGTAATCATGAGCACGAGGTCCAGGTAAACAAGATGTTTGGACGACAATACTATTTTAATATTGACGTTGAAAGCAATACATTCAAAACACTGCCGCTGGCAAGTAGTCAGTGTCATACGACTCGCATGAAGTGCATTCTGCATCGTAAATGCTTTTCAATATCCCAGTAGCCTACATAGAATCTGCTAACAAGTCCACGAATAACCGTTCACCATGTCGCTTTCAAATGCAATACTGCTGGTCTGTCTACTAGCTGCCGTTTTTCAGGCCCGACAACATGTGCTCAAGTGCCTAAAAAGTTTTGTTTTCCTGAGCAATTCACGGCATTCGAAAGTAAGTCCAGTGCTTCAGAATTGACATATAGGGCTAGATATAGGTATGCTTAAATTCACATTTTTATTAGGCCCGATATGAGATAAGTAACAGTTAGTTAGCTAGTAATTGGGTATAAAATACACAACAGGGAAACCAAATGTCATTCCATACCACTCTTAGTAAAGAATACTACCATGATCCCACTTCTACAAAACAGCTGTAATGATAATTTACACTACATACGCCACAGCGTAGTGTTTGTTTCCTGTTACGGTTTTGTGTGCGCTCATCCGTGACGCAATATACTAAGTCTACACTGAAAAAAAATCAAATTTTTGACCTGTTTGCAATGCTCAACTTATTCACCGCGGGGTGGCCTTGCAAGCTATGAAACACGATTTCATTGTCAAGGACTAGAATTTGTTGACCAGAAATACCCCATGTTTTAGTCCAAAATAAATAAAGGAAGGGAGTTTCCTTTATAAGCTTTCTTTAATTAACCTTTGGATATCTGAGATCTTTTCACGTTGGTAGTGATCTAAAATGATCCGGTGTGAAAGCAGATATAGTCCGGTGGTGCCTAAGTCCCGGGGCTCCATAGACGAAGATCGGAATCAAGCGTGAAACGAATGTTGCGTAAAGATCAACTGAATCGATTAGCCCTATTGTTTCACACCATTGTTCCCGGACTATGAAGTACACCGGACAATGGTTCTTCTACACCGTTCAAAAAATGCCGAGCTTTGCATGTAATATCTACAAATGAGCAACTATGTGATTCCATCTTCAGGAATTAGTATGGCTATATTTCTACGTTCGTCATATCCAAATGGGCTTTACGATATTTTATTGGGCTGGGGTGTTTGAATATATTTTGAATTATTGATATTTTTTTTTTTTTTTTTTTTTTTTTTTAATTTTGGATTTTTTTTTAAAATTGGACTTAATTTTGTCCATTTTTTCTGCTACCAGATTGAAGTAAAAAATTGAATTATTGGGTTTAAAAAAAGCAGTTGTGATTATGTTGTTGGTTAGGTTGCGGTTGAAAATTTTCAATTGATTTTTTTTCTGAAAAACAATGATCCGCCACTAGTCTACCCCATGTAAAGTTAATGTTGCACATGATGCATCTAGGTCCACTACCCCCCCCCCCCATTCCCCTGGTTGGAGCCATAACTGAATATATTGGATTTTGCTCTCTGCCTGGCATGTGTTAGTTTTAAGGAGTCAGTGTTGATACTAAAGCCGAAAAACCTTTTGAAATTTGTCAATTTATGTTTTCATTTTAAATAAAACCCCTCCTCCATCAACAGTTACTGTAATGGCAAAACCATGGCAGAGGTCATACTCCATATTGAATACAAAGCTTGTTTATCTGTAACCTTGATAGCTAATTGTATGCATAAGTCACTATCACTCCAGGGGCACAGTTTCTATGACCCTCCTATTTTTACTGTATGATAATATGAACCTGACCCTTACTGCATTCTGGGTATCAAGACTCATACCTGACTGCATAGCTCATCTTTAAAAATTACACTAGTCAGGTGAAGCTTTGAACTGGGCCATGGAGTTGAGACTAGTGGATACAAGCTGCAAAGTTTATGATGAAGTGTTAAGGCTGCTAGAACTGTGCTTATTGCTGGATAGACATTTGAAATCCCCATTGCTAGTATAACTTAAAAGGCCAAGTTAATTTGGCAGTAAAAAACATACTAAAATTATTGAAATCTCAAATATTTCATACTTCAGCACAGGTTTTATGCCAGTCATACTTGTGGGCCACCCACCTGGGGGGGGGGGGGGGGCAATCACTTTGGTTTGGGTAGGGGTGTTGCGTGTGCTGCGCCAGACTTGAGCTTGTGAATTAAAATTTTAGCAAAAGAAGGGTTTTCGGAAGAATATGGACTTTGGAAATTATTTTGGCTAAATTTTGAGGTTAGGAGCTAAGAACTGGCAAACTTGCACGGGGACGACAACACTCGCGTATGAACGGACGTATGGGTGTAAGCTGACGCTTTCAAACCATGGGGGTATTTGGTGACACTAGAGCAGGTGCAAAAATAGGGTCTTTGGGTGAGAGGTAGCCAAAATCCCGGTGTGAAAGCAACATAGTCCGGCGGGAGCCATAGTCCGGGCTCCAAGACGATACGGATAACGTGGAACTAATGTTGCGTATGAACAGTCACAAATTGATGCCTATCCCTTATCGTTGTAGCCGGACTGTGAGTCCGCCGGACTATCATTACTCCACACCGCATGAATTCAGTATTCCCACCACCTCCTCAACATCAGTTTAATTCCATTGAGGCTGCCAATTATAGGGTGGTGGCACAATACTAAATTCTTTCCAAAGTCTCAACTATCCCATAAATGGGATTTTTGTGCAATTATTTGCAAAATTTTCACCCAATGGAGGTCTTGTTTGAAAATCCAAATTTGCAAATCTTCTAAAAAGTCATGAAAGTAGAGGTCTTCCGGTTAAAAATGGTTTTCCCTTTTTTCAAAAGGATAGGGGGTCTTTTGGTGTGAATAGTGATAAATTTGATTTTTTAGCTATAGAGTATTTTACGTATAGTGAATCTACAACTATAGGCCCCCTGAGCATGCTAAGGACCAAAATCACGGGAAGGTCTTGTTTTGCCCCTGTGCCGCATTGACCACATAACTCACGTGACGGAAAAAAGCTCGTTAACGCAATACGATAAAGCTACACGGGTATGCGGCAACCGCGACGTCACGGCGGGCGAAACCAGATATTGCCAAAATCATGAGGACCGCCAACTCCTCCCAACATTTCATCATTCCCTTTTTAAATCGTAGAGTGCCATATGCCCCTCCCCTACGAAATTCTGCAGCCTTGACGCAATACACCTCAGGACATGCAGATAAGATAGCAGAATTACTCTTGCCTAGTGTGCCTCAGCTTCAAAGTACGTGCGATTTTCATCCAAATTGGCAATTGGACGGGTGGGTTAAAGGTGGATGGCCCGAATTTTTGCATATAAAGTTTTCATCTTGATAGAATGGCCTTCACCCAAAACTATCTGTAACGTTTCGCTCTCGCTATTTCAACCGTTTTTGTGTGCGAGCTAAAAAACGTGATTTTTGTAATCCCATAGAGTACTGTTAAAATTAAATATTGGTCGACCAAATAGGTCACATTTTCGCTCAAACATGCAACCAAAATCCTTAGCCCTAAGATTTCACAGGCACCATTCAGAAAAATAGTAGCTTTCCTTCTGATACCAAATGTTGACGCACTTTCCGGTAAAATCTGGGTCCCTAGGGACGAGGCTATTAGCGATCGGGCCATGGACCTTTTAATATTAATACCTACCTTGCCCAACCATTTTATGACTATTTCACTCCTTTCAATTTTCAACTTTCAAGTTCGATCGGCACTTGAGCAGCTAGCATATTCATTGACAACACTGTTTGACACTCTGATACTTGACACCCCAAATGAGCTTTCTATGACATAAGGTACAGGACCATAGGGTTTCCTGGACATACATATCTGGAGAAATATTCTAAGCCAAATTTGACTGCACATGCATGCTCCAGGAGCATTGCGGTCTTTGACAAACAGTTCTCCACTGCTCCAGGACCACATTTGCTATATGTTCCTGGAGCATTTGTGCATTCAAATTCTCATGAGCATATAACAGGACATTTGTCCGATTTTTATGCTCCAGGAACTTATAGTCCCGGGGACACAGTGGCGTAGCCCGGATTGGGGGCAAAGGGGGGCAAGAGTGCCCCCTCTGAAAACTAATTTGAGGCGAAATCGGGAAATGAACATGATAGTTATGTTAAATCAGCCCTTTATCGGATTCTTTTGCCCTGCTACCGGGAATTTTTTGCTTGTGATCGGACATGGTTGCACCTCTGGGAAATTGCCCCCTCAGAACCTCCGGGCTGGCTACGCGCCGGCGGGGGGACAGAACCACCCTTTGACGCGCGTACTTCCGTTCTCTGCGTATTTACTGCGGGAAAAACGCACTTGCCTCTGATTGGCCACCAGATAGTGATCTGTGTTTCTGGGATCACCCGTCGAACCAAACGCCTATTGCGCTGATAGCTTCGCCCTTTTTAACCAGGAAGTACGCGCACATAAAGGGTTTCTGTCTCGGAGTATAATTATGGTCCTGGACTCATATGCTTCTGGAACTATTTCGTGGCCAAATCTCAAGAACACACTCCGGCGATACACACCCTGATGAAAGGCAGTAGTTCCCTACGATTTTGGTTTTGTAAAATAACCAAATCTGTCGCTTTTCTATAGTATTCAATGCAGAAATTCACAGCTTTCAATTGACACTATTTTACTTTCATAATTCCAAAATTTAATAAAATAAGAAAACATTAAAAAAAGGAAAAAACTTTTTAAAAAAGCTTAAAAAGGAGTACTTAGTATTACGCAGATTTGGCCGGAACTATTTAGCTGGGCCCCTTTACGTTGGGATGTTGATAGACTCAAGGGGGGGAGGGGGGGTAGGACATCGCCAACCTAACAGCAACAGCGAATTCAAAATGCCTCAACTTCCGGGGCTAGTCTTTGGGAACACTGTCAATGTGTGGAAAACTTCCCATATGTGAGTTTTTGGGGTTAATCCACTAACCCGAAAGATTTTGAAGTCATAATTTATGTCCAAATTACCATAAAATTACTATGATGTCTCGAACCTAAGGTTTAAAAGGAGATTTTGTTTTATAACTGACACAGAGACTGCTATAGTAAAGCATGTAACAGTTCCCCAAATTTCCGTTTGGAAATCCCCCAATGCCCAAATCAAGCAAGTCCGTCCTACCCTCCCCCCCCCTCCACTATGAGCTGGTGGTGCCTGCTCTAATGGCAGTATTTTAATTTATTGTACCACTGCCAATTCCTCAGGACAGACAAATTATACCCTGCCCCCCCCCCCCCATCACAAGGCAGAACAATGAGTAGGCCTATTGTTTATGTGCAATTTAATCCCACGTCAAAAATCTGCACACACACATGCATGCATCCGCAGGCGGCATACACCACCAACACAATTAACATAACACAAACTTCTCCTTTTCTATACTCTTCCTCACGTGTTTATGTGCACACATGAAAAAGTTATCACAGTTCCTAAATTTCAAGATCAAATTGGCACAACTCCAAGTTCAAAGACCTGAATTTTTGTCCATAATTAAAAAATCCATGTTTAGGAAATGAGTTTTGATACTGAACCGCCCTCCACAGGCCAGCATATCGCCAATTGATTAATCTACCCTCTCAGTTGTGCGCGCACTCATAGTTCGACGTCAAATAACTGCACATGTGCAATACGAAATGCCAGTCTTTCTCGCACTTCTATATTTTCAAAAACAAACCAATCCAATGAATTGCGCCAAGGTCTTTTTGACACTATTCTAAAAGCAGACTTTGGACATGTTGCGAGGGTGTAAGAAGTGTTTTAAATTAGTTTTAAAAATACCATCCAAAACATAGATAAATTACGTTAATTTAAATTATTAATGTTTATATGTAATGATTTTTATATTATTTTTTTTCAAAGTATAACGGATAAGGACCTCGCCGCAATGCATTCGTCAAGATAATCGGCAGACGACCGTATGGGTCACTGCGGCCGCCCGAGAGGCGAAGGCTCGAGCGTGCGATTATCTTGACGAATGCATTCGACGAGGTCCTTATTCAATCTAATCATAAGTATTCACTCACCTAATTCTGGTCTTCCAAATCACTCTCATCAGAGTCCAACTTAAATAAAACCGGATGCACTTCAATATCACAAATACTTTATTAAAAAACAGACATTACGCTTACAAGATAGGTAAGAAAATTTATAGCAATGGTTATATTGGATAAGCTCACACACCGCCACATAGCTTTTGGATTCAATGGTGTAGAAGATCACTATTGATCACTTAGTCGCAGCTGGATGACTTTTGCCCACTGTGAACATCAACTTTCTGAAATGATAACTACAAAGCTACAAATCGCGCTTTATATACAATTCAAGCAACATTTCTTAATAGCTTATGATAAAGGAAATGAGGATAATTGCCATGGATCAGCCCATCTCTTAAAGCCACAATCAATCATTTTTAACATTGGTAAAAAACTGACAAAACATAAAAATTGGGCATTCACAATGCCCAATTTGTCTCTAAATTGCTAGTGTTAGGTCATATCAACACTTATATATATTACTCGTTCTTTGTGAAAAACAGACAACCAAAGCCATTTAAAACGGTCTTGAAGATGCCATTTACGACTGTTTTGTTGGCTACTTTTAAAGTTCGAATCCCGACTTTTATTAGTAAACAATGCATGAAAAAGCGTAATTTCCTTACCAATACGGCGCGTTAAGCTTAGCCCCTTACAACAGGGGGTTTTTACTACAACATTTCCAACACAACTTGGCAAAATATCATCGACTCTGATGAAAAATAGGGGCGCGATTTGTTTACATTTTGAAAGAAATCCTGAAATAATTAAATATTATAAAAAAAGAAAAATTCAAATTTTTTATTCACATGAAGGCCATATTTTTTCTCACTGTCCTCCTGGAATTTCAGCTTCCAAATCCCTTTCTTTCCAAGATACTGACAAAAAACTGCCAATTTAATGGTTACCATCAATATTAACCCAGTGTGAATATGGCGTTGCACTGTGCATGATCGCTTCTCACTTCAAAACCGCAATTTGTTTCCCACGGTTATTGGTGCCGCATACACAACTGTCAGGCTCCCATATCAATGAAAACAACTTAGACAAGAATCGGAACAAGCCCCCTTTAATTAATTTTTTATATGTTGTTGAAGAATAGTAAAAAATTATGTAGCCAAGAAAATGGATCTTTGAATGAACTTATAGAGCTGGCGCATGGGCTTAGGTCAAACAATTATCGTTCCCTCCCCTACAACAAAAGGTTAACACCTTTGGTAATTTCTGTATGGACCCTTTAAATATCAAATGCCTAGGTAGTTAGGACTCTCAAATTGTGGTGTTACTTTTTCAATAGAGGCCAATTTAAGGTTACACCGGGGTCAAACTTTTAAAATGCTCAAATCTTGTTGAAATTTATGCCATATACCATCTATGACAATTGGTTTTGGTGTTGTTGGGTAAAATGGCTAAAATTGTAAAAAAGGGCAATTTCCGTTTGTACAGGGGGTCAATATCAGAAGATGCTCCAATTTTAGTTGAAAATGAAACAAATTGTTCATCTAGCTTAATGTGGGAAAATTAGGAATAGTTTGTAGCATTTGCAATGCATAGTTATCAGGTTATGTGAAAAAAATAGGTCATAGGGCAACTTAATCCAATTGACATTGACCTTCTTTGACCTTTATCTCGGTAAGTAAACATTTAACATAATCAAACTATACTTTTTGGGATACTTCTTTCCTCATTTTCCTCAGGCAACAATTTGCAAGTATTTAAAATATAATCAGAGTAATTTTAATATTGACCCCTGTACAAATTGAGATTGACTTTTTTTACCATTTTAGTAATTTTTACTCTTTTAACTCCAAACCAATGTTCGTACAAACTATACATTTTTGGAATCTCGTACAAATACGTATGGCATCTAAACCTGCCTACTGTCATCATTTAAACACTGGTCGGATATGTGTCGTGAAAAGCATGTTTAAAAATCCATTTTGTTCAGTTGACAGTATCTCCAGTTTGTTTTGCCATAAAAACTTGCTATCCATACTTGGTCGTCATGTAGCTTATCACATGTCATACATGCTCTATTGGGTCATTATTATAGTAGATTTCAAATTACGTGAGACTCCATACATAAATGTATAGGGGTGATGGTTCAATCCCCGGCCATGTGGAGACTAGGCCTTTGTTGCCTTCACAAAACATATTGTGTCCATGGTACAAAGTTACTTTACAGAATCGGCTTACTAAAACCTGATGCATTCAGTTCTACAATGGTCTGTTAACCTGATAGAAGGACTTGTCAAATCCGCTTTGTGCTAATCTCTTATACAAGTTTAGCCCATTTTTTATGGCAAAATAAAAACTTAGTTGTGTTGTGTGTGCATTGATATAAGAATGCATTATTTCTCCAGTACTGTGATAAAGAATGATATTTTGTGGTGTCAAAGTAATAAGTTATGTTCAAATAACAACATTTAATGAAATATTTCTCGTGTTTCATCCTGATACTTCAAATGAAACATCCAAGCTATCTTAGGTGTGAAACAATGTACTTTATGTCAACATTTATTTACTATATAGCTACATTAATATACATTGTATGAGTACCATAACCTTTTCTACCTGTGGCCATTAAAATATTTCCTCTTACCTCTCACGGTGAATGGACAGACCTAAAACTTTTAATGAGGTCTCACTTATTTTGAAATCTACTATAGGCGCGGTTCCCAGTTCATGACGAAGCCCTTCCCGCCATACGGAGCGGTTTTAATTCAATGTTCCCCGTCATGGTGTGTTTGTCATGGCGTCAAGCCTCTCAATAAACTGAGATAGCTTGTGAAAGCCTTCACGAAAAGTTGCGGACGGAAACACCTCCGAGACGGAAATGGCTTACCATAAAATGTAATGAGGACCATACCTTAATCCAATAACCTACACGTAATCTATGTTAATGCAGGTAACCTCGTTGGGACAACAATAGAAGGAGTGGGAGGATTGGGTTTTAGTGAATTTCGAGACATCGCCGTTGATTACAAAAATAAGCTCGTTGGCGGAAATTGTACGAGAACATACTTTAGTGCACAACCTATTGTAGAAACCTATGGATTCCTACAGGATTTTGCAAAGGTAAGGGAGTGTTAGTTTGCTATTCCAATTTATTTTTTTTTTATTTCCGTCACGTTTGTCACTGAATAGCCAATTATTTTTTGCTAATCAATTAATTATATTGTATTTTACAGAAATCTATGTGGATTTTTATCCCTGACAAAAAGCAGTGTAATAAGGAGCCGTTACCGGATCCTCAAATCAGCTGCGTACCAGGTAATATTAAATGTCCGTCTGAGTTTGTTAGTTGCGAATGAGGGCCAAGGACAAGGCTGGCGTAGCCTAATAAAATCCTCCGGACCAATATTAACGCTCAGCCGTTGCACTACTGCAATAAATGCTTGCTTGTTGCAGGGACTCAGCTAGGGTGACCCTGACAGCTTCTTTGGCGTTGTCTGCATGAATCCAGGGGCCCGTTTCACAAAGTCTTACCATCAATTGTAAGTTGGATTTATCGAGCGTTAATTCGATCAAGCGTAAGTTTGAACTTGAATGTAAGTTCAAACTTACGCTTGATTACATTCGATCGTAAATCTTTGTGAAACAGGCCCCTGGTCCTTCAGAAACCAGTGAATCTGGCGACACTTAAAAGGCCGAACACGGAATTATATGAGCTTCGTGACTTTAATTAGGCAGGTTAAGATTCCATGCGAGAGGGCGTGTGCTTGTATTTGGAGTGGAATGATTTTATTCATGGAAAAAGAAGCTATCTACTATCATAAGTAATTATACTGGTCTGTTATTTGTCACGTGAAAAGCATGTTTGAAATTCATCCAAATTTCTCGTACATAGTACAATGTGTGGTATTCCCGATTGGCAAGATGTTAAAAAATGTTGTTTTTCACATTATTTATTTGATCAATATGACAATATATTGTGGGGCTGGGAGTTTGAACATTTATCTACAGGTATGTACAATCCAATAATGTTTGGGCATGACTTTGTAGCATTTTCCCCCAATATTAAAAACCAATTTATAATATTGTATATAATTAACTTGACAAATACCTTTGGCAGAAAATCATGGCAGTTCATAGTACTGTGCAGTAACGGTAATTTATGTTCACCAATTATGAAAACAATGAGTTTGGGTCAATTGCATAAGGTAGTACATGTGGAACTGTATTTTTGTGAAAATTTCATATACAATCTTGCAACCAAGGTTTTTCTAAATCAAAATTGTATGAGGATTCCAAAAATCATGGGTGTCATTTTTTAAAATGTGTTCTTGGATGTATTCTAGGGGGCAAGGTTTATACAGGGGTCAAAATATAAAAGGGGGCAAGATGTGTTTTAAAGTATACCATCGTGTTCAGTACCTTTCAAGGATTGCAGAAAGGTATAGTTTGCCCTACCTGAGGGTTATAGTACGAGAGTTACAAGGCAAAACAGGTTCAAGGTCACACTGGGGGTAAAATTTCAGATTCATCGGTTTGTTTTAAAAATGGTGCCAAATTGTTCGTCTTACTGTACAGAAGCCGAAAATATACAGGTCGCGTTGTCAATGACGTTTTGATGATAATTAAGAGGGCACATATGGCCGTGGTCCACAGGGTCTATGGGAGACCACTAGTCATATCTGTAAAAGTCTCACTTTGAAAGGTCAAACACAGAATCTGTATACATTTTCTTATTTATTATGACCCACTGAACGATTTAAAACCAGTTTCAACAAAATCGGACCATTCTATAAATAATGACCTTGAACTTTTTTTGAGCTTATTGTAGTAAAACAATAGGTCATAAATATGACAAACTATACCTTTTTAGAAACCTTATGAGCAACCGAACAGATTGGTATAAATTTTAAAACAATGTAAACACTTTTATTGTTTACCCCGTACAAATTTTACCCCCTTATAAAACACCCAAGAACACATTTTAAAAAATGACACCCATGATTTTCAGATTCGCCATGAAATTCTGTATTGGAAAAACATTGGTGTCAAAATTGTATATGAAAAAAACTTAAACAAAACATTAATTACATTTCCCCGTGTACTAAGGGAACTGACTGTTCCTTTGATAAGGCTACATGAGAGTTGATCACACAATTGGAGGTCAAGTGTAATCTAGGGCTTATTTAGGGATCATCGATTCATTGTTGAAATATGTGACCCACTTCTACAAAACCAGGAACAAGTCACAGTGACTTATTCCTCATTTGATCAAAACCAGTCAGATAATGTCTAAATCCCCAGTTATTTCATCTTTAGCAACAAAAGCAAGTATGACTTTAGTTGCCTTTATATACACTAATCCCACTAGCCAAGTGATGGATTTCAAGACTGACAGTGACAAAAATGCTGTATCCCACATATGATGCTCAAGATATTCTTTGCTTTTAAGCACTTGTACCTGAAGTAGACAAAGGACTGGAATGCTAACAGTTACCTGTGATTTACATACATAGACAATAGATTGCAATGCTAACAGTTTTAATTAAAGGAGATCATCACGCTACGCTTTGCTTATTGTTCTCGCTGGGTGATGGCAGAGGCATGTTGCCAACAAATAACAGGTGTGAGATTTGGAATGTTAGGAATTTTAACGGGGTGGAGTATATAGTGCGTCTCACAAAATGTCTCTGTATTCTAAGTTTTTTCACAAGCGGACCTCCTAAATGTCAACCGAAACGCTATCAGCATGTCATGCTCGAGTAGAGCCATTCATATTTAGAGTCCCTCAACGCCACATGCTATACAATCACTTGAAAGTCCCGCGTAAAAATTTCATTGAGCCCTCAATGCGTAAACTGGTGGAATGACAGTATTGTGCTATCTGGCCGCTGAAAGGTAATGTTGTGACAGATGGGACTTCAATGGCTCTATTTGTAAAATCTTGAGAGACCTAACTCGTTATTTGTATTTGAGTTAATCTGTGAAGTAGTTATAATCACTGCAGATGTGCATCGATTTCAAAGGCATTACAAAACCTTTTCAACTTGTTAGATACTCAAAAGTAATTACTTGGGTTTTGACAATCATCATGGGACAAACTATAGACATGACGTAGCAATGGCCGCGAGAGGGCCGAAAAAAGTCACTATGGGCCTTGAGATTATTGGAAACATGGATGCGCCCCATCAGTTCCCGATTTCATGTTTGTCTTCTAAGTAGCTAATTAATTAATTGTAAATCATCAATGTTGAGAATCGTTTCAACCTAATTTATCACAAGTAAACTAAAAAAATTAGAGGTTATTCCCTTTACACTAGTTTAGGTAGACAGTTGTCTGCCCACATTGGTCAAAATAAGGTCTTGAACCTACTGATTGATATCTTATGCGATTACTGGTATTCACAACAACCTTTATTGCAAAAAGGTGTGTGGCAACTTGTACTTGTTCCTGGGTTTGTAAATGTGGGTCACATATGTGCGTTATGAATAAATAATATCATCCTGTCTTCGTAGTTTGGGTGGATTTAAAATTGAGACTGGGCTTGAAATTGAATAAATCCTTGAGTGGAGACTAATAATAATAATAATCAGTTTTGTATAGCGCCTCTTGTCGACGTAAACAGATTCAAAGCGCTGTAGCCTATATTATTACGCCGCAATCAGGAAATCATCACAACCATGGCTTCTTGTGAATTGGTTAATGCATGGACTCAAAGGTCATCTTGGGGTTATTTTTTGAAATATTACACAAAACGGTGCTGAATTTACAGAAATCGATTAATTTTAAACCCCTGGATCAACAGGGACATATCATTTTGGGAGACGGAAACCTGTTCTTTGGGGTAGAGTGATTCGTGAAGACCGCAAACCAGAACTTTTAAGTTGTATTATAGCAAAAAAAAAAATAATCTTTCAAAAATATTGTGTAAAGCCTGTCACGTGTGCATTCGCGCAAAAAGCACCCAAAAGGACCATAAGTACGATTAGATAATAGTTAAAGCCAACGTAGAAAAGTCAGATTTATATAAAAATACTAAAGTAATACAGCTTATTAGCGTCAAACGCAAAATCCTCTAGGTGTTTTCACTGTCCCGACTGTTTATTCGTTGTGTGTTTTATCTGTGTGTTTTATTTGTTTCTGGAATACTAGAGAATGCTACATATGGAGGGACGTTCTATATAGCAGACAAGCGCCTCTATACCAACACATGGAACTTTTACCTCCCCAATTACCAGGAGACGACTGGATCCCACTCTGTGAGTGTGACCTCCGATGATAAATGTATCCCTGTTAGCTATACGTTCGTTGGATCCAGCAAGGCTGGCGGTATAAATCGTGAGTAAATATTTTCACAGTATTCTCAAACAAAAACCGATACCGACCCGTACCATACGACTTCTTTCAAATAGCACATATTATGTAATTATGCTTAAAAATAGAACATAAACGCCTGGCACAGCGAACTGTCAATGTTTTCAATATGTATCGAAATTTTTGGTGGCGATATAATAACTTCACTTCTGGAAGATTGGAAAATTTTAAAAAAAGTTTTGAAGAGAAGAGACACTTGGCTTTTCAAAAACAACTTGTGGTGTCAACACCACTCCCTTTTTCCAAAAAAACTTTTTTTTCAGAAAAAGTGGCACTTTTGCAAAATTAAAAAGTCTAAAGTTAAGATATTATCAATTTACAACAACGATTTCATTTCCTTTCAAGTAAAATAAATTTTCTTTGCATATTGCTCTTTTTATGAAAGAAAGATGAAATGTTTGAAATGCCTGTTTCAAATCAAAATAAATAACAAAATGTTTTGTCATGCAGGGTGAGACTCAATAGCCAATGTTTCCTCCATCTGCACCGATGACATCATTGCAGCGTTTACACATACCGTGTACCAGATTGCTGATGTTCTGTTGACGAATGTGGTTCCATGCTCGCTGGATAATTCAAACAAGTTGAGATCAAGCGAATTGCCAATGAAACTCCGCATACTGCCAATGTCACAGCAAGTTTCCTTGAAGAGCAAGGTATTGACACCATCGATTGGTCAGCCAAGTCACCTGATCTCAACCCGATAGAGAACCTATGGGACCAGGTGAAATGTGAAGCAGATCCACGCATAGAGGAGCACACTACACTTCCTCAACAAGAACATCAACAATCTGGTAAACAGTTTCCATAAAGGCTGCAATGATGTCATTATTACAGATGGAGGAAACATTGATTATTAAGTTTCGCCATGAAAGACAAAACAATTAAGTTTATTTTGATTTGCAACAGACATATCAAACATTACCTTTTTCTTTCATAAAAAAGAGCAATATGCAAAGAAAAATGACTTTACTTGATACTTGCGTCTCATTGTTTGTCTGCGTATTTGTCTTGTTTATTTGTTTGCCTATGCAATAATGTTTAAGCTTATTTACTCCAGACCGCAATGAATAAAAAAGGAAATGAAATCGTTGTTGTAAATTGATAATATCTTGACTTTTTTTAAAAAAGGAGTGTCTGTTGATACCCAAAGTGCTTTTTAAAAAGCAACAACTTTGTGGCAGAGCCAAATTCTTCCTCTATTCAAAACTCTTTAAAATTTTCTAAATATCGAGTTCAAAGTGAAGTTATGTAACGAAACTTCCTCATATTTTAGGGGGAAACTTTATATTTTCGGGGAACCGCTACGAACCATAAACCCAATAGCACGCCAGAAATAAGGAATACCATTTTCGTTTCCTGTTGTTTTTTCATCAAAATGTGATATTTTCTAAAATATCTAGAAGAGGTTAATTTGTTCGAGTATGTGAACTGAAATATTTTTTAGGGGTCACTGCATTTCCAATGAGTTTCACCTGTAAGAATTTGTCATGTATAACAAAAAAATACAAGAAAATGAAAATGAGTAAAGGTACTTGAAATTAGCAAACAATGAGTTTGAAATATGATTTTCATGACAAATTAAAAGAAACACTTTTGGAGAATGCAGGTGCCCCTAAGGAAAATATTAATTCACAGTTTGTAACAATTCGATGTGAACTCTTATTGATATCTTGGGAATTGCTATATACCGTTTGGTGCACCAAAGCTGTAAACATGGTACCATGCTGACAATTAAATATGTGCCTAACTTATTTTAATGGAAAACTAAAAGAACTAAGTTTGTCCCCATTTGGTCAATGCTAAAACGCAATACGTTTTGCCATTCCTGCTCAATACCGATGCTAAAACGCAATACGTTTGGCCATTCCTGTTCAATACCAATGCTAAAACGCAATACGTTTGGCCACTCCTGTTCAATACCGATGCTAAAACGCAATACGTTTGGCCACTCCTGTTCAATACCGATGCCAAAACGTAATACGTTTGGCCACTCCTGTTCAATACCGATGCTAAAACGCAATACGTTTGACCACTGTTCAATACCGATGCTAAAACGCAATACGCTTGGCCACTCCTGTTCAATACCGATGCTAAAACGTAATACTTTTGGCCATTTCTGTTCAATACCACATTTGTTGTATATCACAAGTTTTAACTTTATACAAAATAATGTCAACAACGGTTACTTAATTGGATGAAGTTCGGTGTGAGATTATGTACCACTTAATTATTTCCCTTTGACACCAGACCCCGAAAAAATATAGGTAAAATCCAGGAACTGGACTCTACGGATATGTATGTAAAACAAGATGCGCGTATTAGATTTTAACTGGAAAGGGGTTGTAGTTGTAGGATTTAGGTTTTGCCTGGAATAGTTGTCGTAGGATGTAATCCAATCTCATTTACCTTTTTTAACTGAAAAAGGACCTTGAAGTGAATATCCCTTAAAAGGGATATTACTCTACATCTTGTACCCTCTTTGTACAATCTTTGAAAACTGAACTCTGTTTTTTATGATGGTTTCATACATACACAGTAGTCATGGTATTGAATCATTTGTTTTCTTTTTTCTAAAATTATAATTTTCTTTTTCCGAACTAATTTTCGCTGTCATTATTTTTATTTTCCCTCTAAATTTCATCAGAGGACCTGCTTTCAACATCTGGCTATATTAACTACGTTCAAGGTATAAGTGATCCTGATCGATACTTTACTTTGCCCGACTACTGTAAGGTGAGATTATTACAAAACTATAGCATATCTCGTCAGACTTTCATCCTGTATAATAATAATTTTCTTTCTAAACTCATTACTGAATGAAACACAAAAATGCTTCTCCTGTAAAATTACGAAAATGTAGATACGACTTTGTTGCACTCAGCCACATGACATCTAAAGCCAGGTACAGAATTGCGCGTATGTCACAGTTTGTCAATCAGCACGTGTTTTCCACAATAACGTAGTCAGCTGGTGTGTAAGAAAGGGTTCGGAAAAGGTACGTTTTTCCCCGGAGCAAGTTGTCAAATGAAGTATTGAGATTGCGCACTGTTTTTTCATTTAATATGGAATAGATTTCAAGGCAATGTCTTAGAACAGAAAACACTGGCCTATGGGAGCTAGAATATACCAAAATATTCATAAAAAATTAAGGTTATATGAATCAATATCTACGAATGCAGGTGCCCTGTTCAATTCTTGACTGAAAGTTCTATTGATCTTGATTTCATCCCTTTCCAGTGATGTATGATATAGTTAATCGTTTCTATGGGGTTATACTAAATGAGATGCAGATGACTATGATAATACGCTGAAATCAAAATTTGCACACAAGTGACAGTATTTTACGTGATTACTAGCTCAGCTTAATGCCAAAAAACGCCTTTTGCTTTTTGTTTTCAGAAGAGCTCCAGAAAACCGACCATGTTTTTAGCCAAACCGGGACTCTAGTGAACAGTAAGATGTCAAGGTTGGCGGGTAGCGACTGCTTGAAAACCTACGCTAATTACACACACTTTCTTTCTTTGCGTATCCACAAGTCATTGGTAATTGCACACACTGTAAAATATGGGAAAATCCTGTTAAAATGACCTTTGTGTCACCGAACGATTCGGTAAATTGGTCAATTTGAGGAAACATTTCCGTCTCTTTTACGTATATTGTACAATTATATGACATTTTCAATTACTTTGTGCCAATCATAACATGATTTGGTGATTCCTGCACTCTAAAACAGATTAGTCAGTGGAGTGCTCACCACAATAATTTGGTCAAATTTTTGACACAATTTGGAATCATGTTGAATCAAAATTTGATTATTTTGATACCAAAATTAGTTAAAAATACTTGTTGGGCTCCCCGCTGACGTTAAGTTTGGTATAAAAGACTAATTTGTTTGTAAGTGTGTATGTGTTTTAAAGATGTGAATCATTAATCTGTCTTATTTTGGCCCTTTTATGTCAATATGCTTTAAAACCTCTAAGCACGTTGGCGGTTCCGGTTTCATTGGCCCTGTGCACGACGGGAAGGTCTTCATAGCTGCTGCTGGTGTAGGACTACATCTTGCATTTAATGTGATTTTACACTGTATATAAATTTGTTTCCCACTGACAGTGAATACATCCTCCAACTGCTAGTAAATTACCGATTCTTATTTTTAAAAGCAGTCTGAAATCGTAATTGGTAATATTTGTCATGGTATTAAACCATTTTCAACAGAAGGGTGAATGTGTACATCTGTTTATCCTAGGGCACTTTCAGGTTTTAAACATTAACAAATATGTTCATTTGACAGCAAAGAAAATATGTAATAAATCTGTAAAATTATAAGCAATTACTAACTGTGCGTATAACTTCAAGAAGTTTTCTAACAGTGTTCAGACAACACCGGTTGTTTAAAGGGATGCCTTAAAATCAAGACTAATTTGAAAATGTTAACAAATTGAAGCAAGGGTACACAGAACGTGTGAAGTATTTCGATATATTTAATGTTAATTTATTAAATACACATATACCTATCATTAGAGAAGATCAGTGAGGATCAGCGTAGAAGACTATTGATATACTTTTACCACTATTCACACAATGAATATGCTTTAATATCAAGGTAATCAGGCACCTGTATTTTAAAGGCGAAGTCAGTCATTTAATATGTTTTTAAACACAATGTCTTATTTTTTTAGTCATATCAACAAATTCTAATACATGTTCTCCGTGAAAATATTTATTAAAACGGTTCAAAGCTGCCTTTCTAAGACTAGAGCGGTATTTTGCAACAAAAAAGTATGACAAACATGACTAAGCGTTGTTGCCAACGTACTATAAGGTAGAGCTACACCTATACACCGTAATCTCGGCTGTAACCCTGACTAATAACCACAATCCCCTGTTGCTCACTTTTCCCAAACACTAGGTTGGTAATCTCAAAGGAAGTCTAACTAAAACCTACAACAAAACTGAGCTTACCTTTATCGAATGTCCACAGACATGAAAAGAGGGGACCCCCACATTTAACCCAAAAAAAATCCCGTGTTTTAAAAAATGTTATATTTATATTGAGATTATTCTCAGGAGACCTTTACAACAATGCAAAACTCAACTTAGACGAAATTGAGGACGGTGTTGATATTTACATTTGAAGAAAATCGTGGCTTTTATAAGTGCTGCCAAAAGTTTGCTTGTGATATATCAAGTACAGAAGCTTTTCTCGTTGTGATTGGTTAGCCATATAAAAGTTAGTTTCATGTGAAAAGCCTGGCTGTATTCTGAAAATGTAACATGAATGGCTGACTGTAGGATGACTTTCATCGGCCTTTGAAATGTGACCTTGCGGGAGGCAACATGATTTTAACTTTTATGTTAAATGGCGTACTAAATCAATTTTAAGTGCAATACCAAGTCTGTCAACTTATACGCATTAACGTTTTATTGCCAAAGTCTCAGCGTGCATTTGTGGTGACTATATGTGGTACCGGGTTGGTTCTCGACTTCTTTACTCTACTTGATAGAGAACCACCACCAACACTTAATATACCATCACCATCGTCTCCTCCAGTGTCAGTCATACTCACTGACTTCTTCCTCACACGTTTCCATAACGTTCCGCCATCTGGAATTAGAGATGACGATGATTCTGCTAGTTCTAACTCACTTTCCGCTGACGGGGTGACGCTGCCTCGGTTGGATGTTTTTCCTCCGGCGTTCCTTCGAACAGATAGGAATCTATGTCCCTGAGCATTTTCGCTTGGAAGGACTTTGGCAAGGGTAGCTAACGTTAGGTATCTGTCTTTGGAAGTTGGCTGTGTAGGAACTGCTGCTTTGCGGTAACACGTGGTTAGCTGATCAGAGCTAACACCTAGCATCGTGTTAATCGTACAGAAATTGGATGAGCAAAAATCGTTTTGAATTTGTTCACTTCTGTCAAAAGAGGGACTTTTGTCAGCGGGCATGTTATTATTAAGTTTGCTTTTTGAGGAAAGTGCTAACAGAGACATCGCAGAATCAAAAGATTTATTAGTAAAGTGCGACGGCTTTCTTCGTAATTTCTTAGATTCTGATACAGATAAGTTTCCTAATCCGTTCCGATGATTGACGTCTTCATCTGCTTCTGTAATGTCTTTGTAACTGATCATCGGCAAAGATGGTGATCTTTGATTTCTTCTACGAATTTGCCCTGCCTTACCTTGCATAGTTGCCGAAAGTTTAGGCAATCTTATCTTTCGAACTTGTGACAATTCGTTCGTTTTAACGTCCTGAGTCCTTTGCTTTCTAGCGGAATTCTCGTCCCAACCATTAGCATTCATATGCATCTCTCGAACGCAAATTCTTGGATTAGCGCGACCTTCAACCTCCAAGATCCGTGCCAAATCAGTGTGACCCAACATAGTGGCTTGCAACAGAGGAGTTCTTCCACTCTTGTCAGCTGCATCAACACTAATTCCCCGCTCTTTCATAAGTGTCACTAGCAAAGTCACCATATCTACATTGCCACTCGTGACGGCGTAGAAAAGAGCCGTCTTCCCAAATTTGTCCGTGCTTGCAAGATTCACGGCGGCAACTGACGCTACTTTCAAAATGAGCTTAACTATATCTAGACAGTTCCGCATGCATGCATAATGAAATACACTCGTATCGTTGCCGTCAAGATCCAAAATGTCTGCGTTATGCTTCAAAAGGAAGCGGAACATCCGATAGCGTTTATCTTCTTGGGAAAGAAAGCATGTTATCATTAAAGCTGTCTGTCCTTTCGAGTTACGAGAGTTCACATCCACGCCACTGCCAATTAAAAACTCAATCTGTTTGTATCGCAAGGATGCCACGGCGTCCAGTAAGCGTTCTGTCATGCTGAAATTAAACTGGGATGGGGTTCCAATCCTGGTTGAAAATTAAATATCTTTGAACATCGTTGAAAGGTCAATATAAGCAAGTCCTTTAAACTCCCAAACCGTCTACAAGAATACAACTCTGAGAACAACGGACGTTACTGCAGGCTACGAAGGAACTTCTGCTTCTATGGCATAACTTATACCTGGTATGTACTGTTTTCGTCATTAGAGTTTTGCAGTCTCCTCATTCACGATCAATTAGCAAAAAGCTTGCAATTATTAATTTTCATAATCTCTGGCGTAAGGATAAGGATATGCCAAGAACAACAGTATTTGAACACGTAATACTTATGTGAATGTGATGACAAGATAACGCTTTCTGAAAGAAATATAATATTGACAGATTTGCCGTTACTAAGTGCATCTCGGTACACGGAAGCATCCAAAACAGTGATAAAATCAATCACTACCGATTCCCTAGTGACCGTGGTGGTGACCTGTCACTTATAGATGTATTTATATTACTAAGCTATCAAATAATCGATAGACAAAGTATTGTATACATTATCTTGCATTCGATATTTATGTAAAAGAATTATTCTATTTTGCCTCCCGGTGGTACTCTGCAAGCCACTACAATACTGTAACCTTGTATACTCATGTCCCGTGTATTGTAGTTGCATCGATCACGTCCTTCGAACTTGGTCTGTAAAATTATAATCAATACATATGCTTGTTAGTTTCATAAAAATTATAACAGGGGAAAGATATATTGTTTAAGACAAGTCCATCTAATTGAGTTGACACAAGTTCCTCATTTGAAATTAAAAATGACTTAAATTTGTACGCAGTTCTACACTAAGTGAGTGATACTTTCAAAGGCGGGTACCAGAGGGTATTTAAAACCAATCCCAGCATTGCAATGTACCTATACTGTAATATACTAAACACATGTCAGTTCTCAGGGATAAAAAATGTTCAATAAGTTGAAGAAACACAAAACATTTCATGATCATGCTAAAATTACCATTTTGTGGAAATGAGTGTAAAAGTCAGGGCTTTCATGTAGCTTCATGTGTTAAAATAGGATTTTTGTGGTAAGTTGGGAGGCCTCCTAACTAAGGTGAAATTTCACAAAACTTGTGCATTGTGGGATGGACTCAATATATCCTGCAGCGGGTACCCTTCAGCTTCATGATTTTTTCTTATCTGAAATCAGACATACCAAGTGTCTTTTCCTTCCAGTTTTTCTTACGAAAAGCTGTCGAGTTTCAACACAATATCAGTGTTACACTCTGAAGTGCAAAGACTGAAAGCGACTTCACCCAATATTATATGTATTCTAATCAGGCTGCAGAAAATAGAATAACTTTGTGGGAGGTTCATTTCCTTTATCATCATTGAAAAAAATAAATATTAAAAATAGAATAATTTTGCTGAATGACACCTCGACGACGTACAACTACTAATGCCGCCACCTGTGTATCTGTTTGAATGTATTTATTCATATTAATTTATTCATTCAGTTATTAATTAGTATCATGTATTATTTTATTTCATATTTTAAGTTAATCGAACACGGTTATTGCCGATTTATAGAGATAATAATATAATTATTATTATTTCTTATAACGCGCGAACAATCCACCTAGGCTCAGGGAAGGCGCCGTTGTGCGGCGCCTTTGGCTTAACACAAAGAGTAAAAGTTTTATCATTGTATCAAACACAATTTTTTAAAATTTTTCAATTTTGTCTCAATGAGCCATATTTTTGAATATTTGGATTTCTACTTTTCTGGTCGTTTTCCTCATTGTCGAAAAAAAACATAGTTTGGGCAGAGGTTTCGGCAAACATAGGCCTACTTTCTATTTAATACCCAAACACACCCGATGCGGCATACTCCTTTACATAATGCTTCTTTAAAGTGCAGTGTCAGAACTGTTCCTCCCAATTCCACGTTGCCATTTTTTAACTTGAAAAGTGCCTCCTCAAAATGAACATCGGATTTTATGCGCTGCAGGATTGTCGAACAAACTTGGATCCATAGTGTTCCCTGTTCATTGGAAAAAAAAAATGGTTAGATACTTATCATAGTTACTCGTTTTTTCAATTTGATGATATAATTGCAAAAACAGCAAACAAACACGACCAGGAGAGACCATGCATGCCGATTTTCATTTAAGTTGTAAATCTGTATTCTTATTGATTCAGGCTGAAAGCCGAAACTAGGCTGATGTCAAGAGGTTCCAGATGTAGTAATGTACCGCTTGCGACATTTTCAAATAACTCAAAACTGTTAAGAATTCCAAGTATAAAAGCGATCGTCAAGACGCTGATACATTTGTTACACTGCCTGCGTCACACTTTTTCATTTAGGCCTACGAATATTTTGATGTATATTTTATAGATGAGCTTTTAGCAAGGCACATGCGTTCCACAACACAGCAACGATTATGGCACTTACTAAGCGGCGAAAATCCGATCACTAATAGTCTACCGAGACATGTTTTCTTTGTTTTGTAAGTTTGGGCGTCCTTGGCATCCGCATTGGGGTAATTGATGAATAACTACTCAGTGGCACTTAAGAAGCCTTACTGGGATTTTGAAACGTGATAATCCAACTAAAAACCCAAATTATGTAAAAGATAATTGGCGAGTTTACGACATTCGTAGAAAATAAAATACGGCTGAGGCGTAGCCGAAGCCGTGTTTTTATTTTCCAAATTTCCGTGAAAAACGAAGCTATTATCTTATTTAACGCACACCTCTGGTGTTACCCATTGTTGTGAGTCTTCAAGCTTGTCGAGTACTAAAACTTTTTTTCTTTTTACGAATGTAGTGGAATACAATTAAGACCCAAACAAAGAAGAACGATTGAAACCACGAAACTGTTTCTTTTTACGAATGTAGTAATAAACAACCAATGGAGATGAATGCATAAGAAGAGTGTCAAGGGTCCTTAATAACTTACGAAGTATTGTGTATTTCAGTATGCTTTAAAAACATGTCCCTGAAATTTGCATGACTAAATGCATCGTTAGTGAGGATAATAGATCAAACCCGTGCAGCTTCTTGTGCTCACTCATTCCTTCATGTTGGAAATAGAGCCTATGAATTACACGTACAATGTTATCGTGAGCAACTATATTTTGGTTACAAGATAAACACATGCATAAACTTGCCGGTGAAACAGAGAATACAACAATTTGATAGGATACATTGATTTCAAGAACCGAAACTGGGATTTATATAATGGAATATTTACTTCTCCGGCCTCAACGCCGTTGTGATTTTCTTACACAAGTTACACTCCATGAACTTGCCAATGAAACTCAGAATACGAAATGGACACTTGATTTGCCCGAAACGGATCAAATGGAGAATATTTTTCTCCAACTCTACGCGCGTTCTACCCATTTCTTGGATCAGCAGCTATCCTCAGATCAAAAAATTCCAGTTTATCCGCAGTTGAAAGTTGTTCCATTTTCCGTGATAAGAACTAGCTGGTTTCAACTGGTTTTTAACTGTTTGTCACTGGGTCTTTACCTGAGATCAACTGGTCGTAAAACCTAGTGGAAAGTGGTTCCATTTTCCATGACGGAATCAACTGATTCAAATGGAAAGTTTTCCCAATTGGGATCAACTGGAGTTCAACTGGTGTTTCCAGTTGAAGCCAGTTCAACTGGTATCTCCTGGAATTTTGACCGGGCATAGGATCTAAACCTGTCATCTAAATCGACGCACCAAATCTGGGTTTATTTAACGTAATTCGGTGTTTGATTGAATGTGCGAGTAAGCAAATGGAAATACAGTAAACACCAGTATCTAAACGTGAAACTAGTGGGAATAATATAAAATAACTCCCTACTGATAATACTGATAATACTGCCTTAAACGGAGACGAAGTTAGAAAGGTAGGTCTCTATCAATTTCATCACACTTTGGTGTGAGATTCACTTGGGCGAAGTTCCAATCAGTCCTCATTGTTCAAAAGCCGATTACTATTCACGTCTTAATCATTTTATTACACTACTTAATCACTTCAAATGTTTAAACAGTCACACACTGAGGTATATGGAGGTGACCATTTAGGCCTAATGCTTAGAACATACACTTTCAATTGTTTGCATTATAACATGTGCAAATCTAATTTCAAAAGAACTATTTAAAAAGTAAGGGGATGTCATTTACGCAGGGGAATGGAGGATTTGAGGGTAGAATACGGAAACAAATGTAAGTAAAGAGGGGAGTAGAAATAGTCCATCAAGGAGGAGAGGAGGAGCCATGTAGACGTTTTATGAAAAATATTCACCTAATATCAAGGAAACGGAAGCGAAGGGAAAACGTGCATTTTTGGCCGAAAAATGAAATCCTCCATTGCCCCTCCCCCGCATAAATATTGACCGCTCCCTAATACCAAACCACGGTTTATAGCTTAACTGTTTCCTTTTACTTACGTTGTGTGGTAACTGATGAACTAAAACGGTGTTTAAAACGTGTAACGAAATTCTAAAACAGGTTTTGATTTACAGGGTTAGTTTCCCACTGTTTTATCTGAATACTTCACTGAGTAATGATTCCACTTCGGGATTTTAACATCGTTTTACTCTTACATTAAAGAGACCCTCAAGATGTAAGTAAAATGTTCTATAAACGTTAACAATAAACCCAAGATCAAACTCATGTGAATTGTTGGTCGAGTAGCCCTTAGCCCTAATTAAACACATCAAATAACAACATAAAAATGTACACAACCCAAAACTAAATATAAAGATCAAACAAAAAGATTGAATATGAAATAAAATATTGGCTTTTAGTATTAGATGTTCACGTAATAACGTATTAACGCAAATATAAATACGCAAGTGAAATGAACAATTTAAACATGCGAGAGATTAAAGTAATAAATCGACAACAAAATAAATACAAAATAAAAGTAAGAAAACAACAATCAAAAAAAAGAAAATATCCCACTCGGCTCATGACGCCCAAATGTCATTTAAATGCATTTGACACACACCCTTTTTTATGTTTAACATTTGACGAAGATTAGGTAAGGGTCTAATGGTTGATTTTCTTATGGGTGTAATTAATAGTTAACCAATTAAGGTGTTGGGGCATTGTGATTTGGTTTTCTAAGGGTACCGCAAGCCGACTTTAATAAAATCGGAGATGAGCAAGCGTGCATTCGTTTGCGATTTTTAGCGTCGCAAAAATTCATGATCGATTTTTACCCTCTGCTGCGTTTTCGCGAATTTTGTAAAGGCGTTTTCGTAAAATCGTGTAGAACGCTGATGTTGCTATGACGTGTCAAAGAACGCGCCTGATTAATTACGCGTCCTCACCTTTCATGCACTATTTATTTTTTTTTTTTGCTGCGTGACATATAGGTGTAAAATAACGCGAGACGCATCTTCTCATGAAATACTGAAATTTCCATTTCCCTTAAAAATTCCCCTTTTTCGACGATTTGCAGGAAAACTAATACGGTGACACAATTTTTTTATTTCGGTATTTTCAAGTATGTAACTATACCCTAAACATATGTAAAATCCAGAAAAACGATGGGCTGTTCCTTTGTTATCTTTTTAGAGCACAATTTTATCGGTGCCTCACATTTTTCCCATAGAGTTGCGTGGAAATAATAGTAAATTTTGTTAACAAAAGGTACTTTTTGAAAGTTTTTTTTCTAAAAAACGAATAACGGTAAGCATATTTTTTGATTTCAGATTTGGTATCAGCACAAATAAAGTACTATATATCAAATTATTTTAAAGAAATCTTCGGCCCATTTAATCATGATGCCAACACCTTAATATAGTCAATTATTTTCGTATATACTTTTAATCTAATTGATTTTCCCTCTTAAGCATACCTACAAAGCCATGGCATTGTTTTGTTGTTTCCACCTTGTTGTACGAATGTATGAGTTAGAACATAAGCACTCCCCCATTCGTTAAATGTACGAATGGAGACTTTAATAAAACTCTCCATTCGTACATTTTACGGATGGAGTGTTATTGTTCTAACTCGACATTCGTGCAAAATAATGGAGCGACAAACAATGCCGTGACTATCACGGTGTGCGTTAAATATCTTTAGCTACCAGTGTTCAAAAATGGAATGAATTTACTTTACTGACCTTTACTGATTGACCTTTGCAGCATACTTGAACGCTTATTCCTAGGAATGTCATCTTGCAGATATCAATCACTTTGATTCATATTTAATTGCTTCTGAATCAGTTACAGTGAATAGACAAACATTGCAGTTCTTGGCTATATGTAGTAAGATTTTGGCATTTGGGAGCCATCTTGGGATGTTTATTATTGATTTGATTATCAAATTGTTGAATGCTATTCATAATTGGTTTTCAATTAATAATATTGATTACTAAAGCATGGTATATACAATTTCCCATTCTACGGTTAAAGTGATAAATAAATAGATGTTTTGTTGTATTGGCGACCGCCAATTGAAATCTCTTAATTAGGTGTTTAATGAATCTATTTTTAGTATTTTTTGGTGGCCATTTTTAATTTTTGGCGTTTCTTCTTCGAAAATGCTCAAAGGATTCAGATTTAGCAGGAGAAACTGGTCTAGAAACCGGTGACAAAACATAATTGATATATATAACAAGGTCACATGGTCGTAGCCTGGATTAATCTTAGTTATCCTCCGGTTTACAAAATGTAACACCAAAATTGTTTTTTTAAATTTCTGCGAAGTGAGTTCAACTAAGGGTCCATTTCATTAAGTTTAAATATTTTTAATGCCATGTGCCCTTCAAGTTTGACATTTGTCTTTTTAGAGCATTCTGAGACCCTGATTTTTGCCGCTTGTGGTATGGTTCTTTTCAATGACGCCAGACAGATTCGAAATAACAAAGCTAGAATCAATAAGTATACAAAATATTAAATTTTATTACTGAATTTTTGAGGATTCTTGTTATGAGCTTCATTTTAATTACATCAAATTACAAGTATACTTTAAGTAATCTAATGTTGAAGAAGATACGCACATTTTGTGATACTGCATAAAATTTAACAAAGACCCGTAAAACAAAAACCAAGTAACATATGATACTCAGAACGTGGCAAGAAAAAATACCAAACATATTGTACATAGGGTTTTTTATTTTGATGTTACTTAGCATAATGTTTTTTCTTTGTGTCGCTGCCTTAAATGTTTTCAACCATTTCCCATTCGATTCCAGAGGTGGTATGTCCAGGATATCAATTAAAACTTTTGGCCCGTATTCCAGAAAGTGGGAGCGCGATTTAAGTTAATCGAACGTTTAACTGTGAGATAAACCACGTGTCGCCTGAGTAAATTCGCAATTCCATAGAGAGTTTAAAGTTAAAAAAAAATTTAACTTCGCTAAAATGCGCTAAAGTTTAAACTATTATAGTTACGGGGCGCGAAATATTTTCCGTAGTTTAACTTGTGTATTACAGCATCATCTTTAATAGCCGCAGTTCACTTAATAACCATGATATTGATTGGTTCTATGCATGTGTATGAATTATTATATACGAATGACTTCTTTATTCCGTGATGATTTAAATTGAATTAAAATCCAAACATTGCTAACAAATCCCCCATAATATCTACCAGCCGGAGGTTCGAACCCCCACTATGCTCAATTTTGAGGAAATCATTTCTTCGAATTTTGTTGAAGTAAAAGAGACGAAGTCCCTGTCCCGTCGAATCGATCCAAGCTATGGTGTAATTGAACAGTTGAACACGGGACTAGTGAAGTGTTTTTTCGTCAACGGCCACGGTTCGCTTCACTGTCACCAATTTGGACCACTGACCTCTACACATGATAGCGGGCTGTCGCTACCGTTGAATAGTCGCCGATTGAAACCACAGGAAGTTGCATTTTGTAACTTCTAATATGGCTTACTTTATTGTGCCAAGTTAAATGAAATTTTGTAGAGAAATAGAAACATCTGTGTGGAATGTGCACCAGCAGGTGTATGCCTTATTTCCCGCCACATGAGAAGGGCAAAAAGCAACTTCCTGTTGTTTCAATCGGCGACTCAGGACCCACTATCACTGTGGTAGAGTCAGGGAATTTGAACCAGAAGCAATGGCACACTCATTAACGCCCAGTGGGGTAGTGCCATAAACGCCACGGAAAGCCGTATAACACTTGGGGACGCCAAACCATTAAAACACAAAGGAACCTTTGTACATTAGTGTTAACGTATTTAAATAACGACGGTGTTACTAGTGGTAAAAGCTGCGTTAAGAAAGAAAATGGTTAAAAAGGATGCAAAAGTAAATGTGAAAGTAAGGAGATAAAGTGTTGGTTATAAGGGCCTAATATTGCATGGAATAAGAGGAGGGGGGGGGGGGGGTTTTTTTTTTTAAAACTTTTGCATGATCTCCTGCCATTGAGTTCCAGAGACGAATTGCATTCATGAAGAAACATTTAGACCCATATTCCAGAAAGTTTAGCGCGATTTTAAGCTAAGGCGACGAAAAAAGAAAAACCTGTTTACGGGCGAGCGGACCTATCAAGTAGGATCGGTCGGTCGGGCGAATTTTTTCTTTAAATTTTTTTTCTGTTCTGGAGATCAAAATTGGCCTAAATAGCCCAAAATCTGAAAAATCAAGATTAAAAATGCAAAAAATTTTTTATTTTTTGATTTTTTAAGAACATAAAATAGTGCCAAAAATTGTTAAATTTGGGTAAAAACAGGTTGATTTACATGATTTTGGAAACCAACTAAAAAAAATTCTGCAAAACTGAAAAAATCATGGTCGGTCGGGCCCGTTGAAAACCTGTTTTTTTATTTGTCGCCTAAGCGAGCGTTGATGTGAGTAAACGTGCTGCCTAAGAAAGCAATACAGAAAGGAGTTTAAACGCAATTGTATGTGTTGTCTATACCTATCGGATCATTATCTCGAAACAGGTCTACTATGAAGTTTCCAAAAATGCAACAGCATTGTCGTGAAGTACTCCTGCATTCTTTTCAAACAAGCATGTCAAACACAATGAATAGGTCAGTAGCCCTGGGCTGACAGTCAAGGCGGAGCCGGGCAGGCAGGTCAACTTAAAATGAACCATAATTCATTCCTCATATGCTCAGACTGATGCTCAGACCTGGCTTGGTCCAATACACCCATAGCTATACCATGAACGTTCTTAATTTTTCTCTCCGGTCCCTCTTTAAGATTGATATTTTGCGCTTGAAGTACAGTAAAGATTACAAATTCCATGTATTTAAACAAACAACCCCAACAAAAAAAAAAAAAGAAAAAAAAAAAAAAAAAAAAAAAAACCCCAAACATTATGAAAAATACCATTTCCATTTGGAAGCTTTGTGCAAAACTTTAATGCACTAGTCAAAATTAGTTAAATTTGACATGTGTTCTCTGGACAAACCGATGGATGATGTCCAAGTTATGTCCTACTTTCCAATTATACACAATTTAAAATATTCAATTACCCTAAAAGCAGTCAAACGTAACCTGAAACATTGCTCTTAGTATCCCATGATAAACTGCCTACAATCCTTTCAAAATATCTCTAATTAATTATTGAAGTGTCGTCGCATAACGTGGACACAAACAGGGGGGATCGGCAACTTTTATCAAGCAATTTTTAACAATGATTCAGGGGGGGGGGGTGATTTCTTAATGCTAATTCGTAGTAAAGCTTTACATTAAATACAATGACAACAAATTACGCTTCCTCAAGAAATACCATCAAGCCCGGGGGCACTGTATTCAAAGGTGATGACTAATGCGTGAACAAGAAAACGCGTAAAAGGTTCCCTTTTTTTTCACATGCGAATGTTGACGCACGTGCCTTGATTAGGGTGTCAAAAACCGCATGTTGAAACGGGTATGTTTTTTCTTAATCATGAAATTGTGATGTACTGTTTATGGTATGTGAATGCTCAATTGAGCAAGAATCAAAAATATTTTTTTTGGTAAAAGCAAAGCAAAACAATAAAGGGTGTATTAACGACACAATACGTTGCTTACTTCTTTAGGATAGCAAAAAGCAACAAAATCTTCTTTAGTGTAGCAAAAAAAGAAAAATCTTGGTTTCTAAGGGTATGTTTTTTAGTCGGTGGAAATACTTGTTTTAGGGGTGCATTTGAAAGTCCATGTTCACGCCTCATATCCATCTTTGAATACAAGTGCCCCCATGCCTCAAAGGCGGTAACATAATACTGAAAAAATAGTAACAATTTTTAGTGTTAATTGTGTGCAACGCCTCCTGTAATACCTTCTACCTAACTTATAATACCTTACTGTCACGGCTGAAAAAGTGACACCCCACAATTTGAGATCACTAACTTCACCTTGCATTGATGTAGAGGTCCATAACCAACTACCAAAGGTTTCAAACCTTATTGTAAGGCGGGCATGAACGAAGGATCCCTATTATATTCCTGCTCCTGCTCTACTATATCAATGTAAGGTAATAAGTGGTGTCACGTTTTCAATAGGGGGCCAATTTAAGTTTACACAGGGTCAAACGAAATTACTCCAATCATGTTGAACATGTATGCCATATTGTCCGGCTGGTCATAATGAATCCAAAAATGTAATTTTTGTACCATCTATACCCTTCGTTTTAGACTTAGGGCTAAAAGTGTAAAAAATGTCATTCGGTTTGTACAGGTCAAAATCAAAGTGGCTCCATTGTTGTAAAAAATTATTAAATTGTTCATCTAGCTTAATGTATCAAAATAAGGTAATAGTTGTAGCATCTGCAGTGAATGTTATCAAAAAAAGTTTATGTGACAAAATAGGTCAATGGGCAACATAACCATTGGCATTTAACCTCTTTGACCTTTATCTCGGTAAGTACCACTTAACATAACCAAAACTATAATTTTTTGGGAGTTCTCATTCCTGGGCAATACTTTGCAAGTTTTAAAATATAATCATAATAACTTGTTGACCGCCTGTACATTGAGATTGACCTTTTTAATCCGTGTTTTAGTTATATTTCTCTATCACTCCAAACCAATAGTCGTTAAGTGGTATTTCCTACTTTGAATCCTTATGACTATGGAACAATATGGAAAACGTTTCAACATGTTTTGGAGTATTTAAAAGTTTTTAACCCTGTGTACATAAATTGGCCCCTATTGAAAGTGACACCACAATTTGGGAGACCACTAACTACCCTTGCCAATGATTATAAAGGTACCATACTAACTACCAAAGGTGTCAACCTTAGGCGGGTATAACGAACTCCTTAAACCCTATGAGATTCTGTTCCTGCTCTAAATCAATTAAAGTCTTCTTGGCCAACCAGTTTCATTATAGCTTTATTTACCATATTTAGGAAGTACACGCCCTGGTTTTTAGTCGGACCTAATCATACTCCCGAACACACACGCTCAGTCGTGTCAATGCTCGTACAATACAATCCACTAAACTGCGTCCTTGATGGATGAGCATATCTGTGCTCTATTCAACCTGATCGCCTCTTCATACTTGGTGCTTATGGTGGAACAGGCGTTGTTCGCCATTTTTTGGCACTGGCGAAGTTGGGGCACTGCTGCAGTAAACTGAACATATCCGATATGGCAATTGCGTTCTCGTCAGTCTCGTACGGAATCCGTCAGCATCCCCTCCAGACTCGAAAATCGTCTGTCGTAGGACGCTCTCTTGTATTTCAGAAATCTCGGCACCATCACCTTTGATGCGGCCCCTGTATCTGGTAACTTTGAATCCCGTCTGAGACGACCGAGCCCTATTGTGTTTTTGTAAACTCAACTCCCCGCCTCATAAAACTAACCGGCGCGCTTTGCCTTCCGCTGATCAACTCCGTCGTAGGTGTGTCTTCTTGCTGATAGATCCCCTATAGATGGAAAACACTCTCCCTCCTATCAAGCTGGGAACTAATCGAGTTCTCATGTCGACGACTAGTTTTATCAGGTTGTGTTTGGAAGATTTGCCGACTCTTCGAAAAACTAGCCGTAACATTTGGCTTAGGAAAGATGGTTGCTTTTCTACTAAACTATCATTAAAGTCTGTTGAAAGATTGGTGGCATCATTTCGTTTTCATTTTATCTTTTGACTCCTCCCCGTAAGTAGCATCGACAAAGCTGCTTGTACCTTGCCAATTTTCTCATACATTCTCTCAGACTGATTTCGTCGGCCAGGTTTGCTTGGTTTCGTATAACATCTCATTCAACAAACTTTTTCATCATCGTCCCCGTTTTTCTTCCCCGCTTTTGCCTATCTAATTAAAATGCTTTTCCTTTGCCACGGCCACCTGGAACCATAATTGTACCTTTCTTGGAAGATCTAACAGACGACTTTTTCGAGCATGCGCTGTTCAGTTACATTGTCTTTCATCTTCATTCAACTGCCCGCCAATCATGGTAGTCTGCTCCTCGTCCGTCGTCACCTTCATTCTGTCCTTTTCTTTGCAAGGTTTGGCCCCACGCTTGGATGTCCTTCCCCAGGTATCATCGCGTGTCAAAATCCTCATACGTGCAGGGGCACTGTGTGCTTTCGTCTGCATCATCACCCTGGTTTTGTTCTTTTTGTTCCCCTGTTCAGATTTTGTCACGCCGATCTTTCACCAGTCAAAAAGTAAACACACAAACCGCCCCTTGCGCAGCTTTCTTGCTTCTTCGCCACCGTTTCTGTCACCGAGTTGTCATCATGGATGTTTCTTTATCTGAAATTCATAATATAATACTGGTTGATATCCATGGATATACTAAATTTCAATAGCAATGGGAAGGAGCGCTAAAACAGGCTAATAAATCAAATCTGTATTCCCCCACAAACATTGGAGGAAAAAAATCTCCCACCGTTTAGAATGCGTCAATCTCATCTACAGACAATATGTAGAAATCAAGACGTTAAACCAAAATTAGGGTTTTCTTAATTTTCCATTTTCAGCCATTTTACAGTATATTCATTTAATATTAATAATTTTATATTTTATTTAAAAATATGTGGGGTCTTATTTCATTATTTTATCCACCGATATACAAGCATGTGCCACAATAAACCAGGCACTTTGGCCAAACAAATTAAAAACGTAGTTATCGTTGATAGGATAAAATCCAGGTAGACTATAATCATTACGGTTCGTCAAGCCAGTAAGTTTAACCACTACATTGATTAGTTCTCTTTTGAAACCAATCTACATCATACGTTTCAGGTTAAATCAATAAACACATTCATTTGGCACAAGTTTCACGTTATTGAGAGTTTGATTTCTTTTTATAGAACAAAACTCTCTCCATGTAGTTTAGGTCATATTTTCCAATAAAAAATCGCATTTGCCAACAAAAAATGACAAATCGAAATGTAACACTGTGTGTTTTTCCGGGTATCCCTTTAATATTATACGTTTAAATGTCAACCGCAATTCCTTTAATGCGTGTTTCTGTTTAATCGGGGTACGTAATGTATCCTAATAAAGCGAATGAGGGAAAAGCCCATACATCGAGCAAATGATTGCATGGCCCCTGAGAAAAGCGGGCCTAAAGAAGGCCTGTTTTCATTGAAAATTGGACCACTCCGTGCTAAACGGTTTCAGGGCTTTTTACAAAGAATTCGTTTTTTAATAACCTCCTTGTCTGTCTGTTTTGCCTAAAGCGCGTACAGACCGACAATCGATAATTGTTCGAGTTAAAATGTCAAAACCAAATGCTTGAGAACGTCAAAAACACCGTTGGTAATTGGTAATAACATTGGTTATATTACCCGGGGGCCACTTGTATTCAAGGTGGATATGATGCGTGAACAAGAAAACGCGTAAAAAGGGTCCTTTTTCCCAACAGGCGATGTACGCGCGTACATTGGTTAGGGTGTCAAAAACAGCAAAATATGGGGAAAGGATTTGTTTTTTCTTAACCCTGAAATTGTGATGTACGTGTTTAGGGTACGTATACTTACATTAAGCAGAGATCAAAATCATCAAAAATGTTTTAAACCGGAAGCAAAGCAAAGCAAGATAATAAAGGGTATATTAAGGACACAATGCATTTCTTATTTGTAGCAAAAATGACCAAAATACTTGTTTAGTGTAGCAAAAACAAATAAAAATACTTGTTATAGGGTATGTTTTAGTCGGTGGAAATACTTGTTTAGGGTGCATTTCGTAAGTCCATTGTAAACGCATCATATCCACCTTTGAGTATAAGTCCCCCCCCCCAACCCCGCCCATGATATATTATAACCAATATTAACGTGACGAATCAGTATTCGTGCTGTACACAAAGCAATCTACGTAGCATCACTACAGAATGGTAAAGAAATTATAATCAATCTGAATATTTCCAAATAATGGGCATGATATTTATCCAGTGCAACATCTAGATTCTCATTGGCAAATGTTTACAATACAATCTGTTTCTAAACAATGTAGTGTGTTTTGGTGCTTAAAATATAGTAGTCCGAGGTTGCTCTGACTAGACACTCCATATTGGGTGGTCGGGACGTCGTAGCCCGGGCTTCGCCCGGGCTACGACGTGTTCGAGCTAAAAATATAGGGTGTTTATCAAAACGGGGACCCATTAAAAACATTTCACATGTGTTATAAAAGGGTTTAATTTGGGTCCCCGTTTTTCTGTTTTGGGGTCCCCGTTTTATCGGGGACCCCAAAACGATTCTTGGAGATTTTGGCCCGAAATCATGCTCCAGGAGCATATATTTTCAACTCGTCTCATAGGGGCGCTATTCATTATTATGTGTGCGCTTTATTCCGTTAATGTTTATATTGAAGTATTACAAAAGAACGACTTCCTGCCGGCGCGGATTGCGTGGCGTGTGTCTGTGGGCCCTCGTCTTGTTATCTAAAGGTCGTGGGTTCGAATCCCACTCCAGGAATAAAATTTAGTTTATGATTTTATTTGTATTTTAGAGTTGGAGATTGGAATCATAAAAACAGAGTTGTGGATTGAAGTAGAAAAATATTGAATAGCTGCCTTATGAGATAATAAGACTGGTCATGGTCCTGGAGCATGATTTCGGGCCAGAATCTCCGACGTGCGTACAAAACGGGGACCCCTGTTTTTTTCAGCTTAGGAGAATGAACTCCGTGATTTGTGTGCATAACTTTGCATATGACATGACCCCAATTGGCCAAGTGATGTAAATGGTATGCAGCTGTGATTGTGTGTTTGGGTGTGTGGGTGTATGGTGTTTTATATGAAAGAACCCAATACTAAAAAGAAACAAACGCAACAAGTTTTATATGTAGAAAATAAATTCCAAGCTCGCCAATGTTTTCTTACCCAATATGACGTCATTTATAGCCTTTATGTGGGTGCAGGTGTGGCTGTGCGTGTTGGCATTTTCTTTATGGTGGTGCGTTTGTGTGAGGCTATGAGAGTGGTAGTACCTCGAGTACTATGTAGTTTCTTCAGTGGCGTAACCAGACCTTTGCAAATGGGGGGCTGAAGGGGTGCCAAGGCTTTTTTTGAGGGGCAAATTTGGGTCCTTCTCCATAGACACTGTACAAAAAGTCAGTTCATTTGGGGGGCTGAAGGGGGGCAAGGGTTCTGTTTGGGGGGGCTTGCGCCCCCCGCCCCCCCCCCTGGTTACGCCACTGTTCTTAATCATGTTTTATAAGTCGGAAGTATTAACTGTTTCTCAGTCACGCTTCTCGCTATAGAGAAGCCAGGGAAATGCGGTAATTTGAACCATAGACCTATCTATCGCTTTTACCAACATGTCTTGATGCTTAGCGGGAGACCTGGGTTGGATTTCCTGTCGAGATAAAACATTTTTTGAGGGAAAGATTAGTTCCATTTTGAGGTAAAGATTAGTTATTGCTCATATTTATAACTTGGTGTTTAATATTCCTGCATCTGTGAGTGTAAAGAATCTTGGGGTCATGTTCGATTCCAGTATGAGTAGGCCTATGTCTAATCAGGTTGGTGCTACATCTATCTGTATGAGTGTTAAAGATAAGTTATTGTTCACATTTATAACTTGGTGTTTAATATTCCTGCATCTGTGAGTGTAAAGAATCTTGGGGTCATGTTCGATTCCAGTATGATTATGTCTATCAGGTTGGTGTACGGCGGTCCGGTAAGTACGTAATCCTGTTTCTAAAATTGAAAAAAAGTTGGCGTGAATTGAAACCAGTGTTTGAAAATTCTCAAGACTGGAAAAATATCGAAAGGCATTGTGGGAAAAATGGATACGCCCGTAGCGATTGCGTGTTCACTTTTCGTGTTTGTGAGTACCGAAGTACCCGATAAAAATGTTCGATTTTCTCGCTAGGTTCAGACCCAACTACGATACATATTCAAAACAAAACAAAGTAACGGACCCTATGATGCAAAAACATTCATAGACTTTGTTTTTCGGAGATATTTGAGATCTAGTTTCATTTACACACATTCTCTATGAGCCACTGATAACGTTAATCTCTCGCGCAGTAGCAGTTAAGATCATATCTTTCGCAGTCTGTAACACAGACTACACCGTGGGAAATACTTACCGGACCGCCGTAAGGTTGGTGGTACATGTACTAGTATCTGTGTGAGTGTTAACTATCACATCCGGAGCCTATGGCGTATTCTTAAGTTTATCACTTTGATGCATGTCACCATGTAGTACGATCTTTAGTCTTATCGAGCATTGATTACGAAAATTCTTTATTTGGTGCCAAGGAAGAGGATCTTAAAAGGTTCAAGTACTTGCAAAATAAAGCCGCAAGTTTGCAGTATTTTCAAGTGGTCGGGAAAGTGCGTCATATCTCTCCACTGGCTGCCACTGCTCTATATCTTCTACGGAGCCCGTAAGGGGTCATGGAAAATTATTTTTTATCTCGTTTGAACGAGATACTATCTCATTTGAACGAGTTACTATCTCGTTTGTACGAGTTACTATCTCGTTTGTAAGAGTTACTGATCTCTTTTGTACAACATACTATCTCGTTTGAACAGTTACTAACTATCTCGTTTGTACTATTATTAACTCGTTTTTACAAAACAAACCATCTCTTTTTGAACGAGTTTTTCTGTCTCGTTTGTACGAGTTATTAACTCGTTTGTATTAGATACTTCCTCGTTTGTACGACCATACTAGCTCGTTTGGACGACTTATTATCGCGTTTGTACGAGTTATTAAGTCGTTTGTATGAGATACTTTCTCGTTTACGACATACTATCTAGTTTTTACGACTACTATCTCGTTGGTACGAGTTATGAAAACGAGTACTATCTCGTTTTTGGACGAGATACTATCACTATCTTTTTTGTACGAGTTTTAACTCGTTTGGAACGAATACTATCCTCGTTTGAACGAGTTTCTTTCTGTCTCGTTTGTTACTAGTTACTATCTCGTTTTGTACGAATGTTAACACGTTTGTATGAGATACTATCGCGTTTTTACGAGAATACTAAATCTCGTTTGTACGACATTACTATCTCGTGTGGACGAGTTTATTATCTGTTTGTACGAGTTAATAACTCGTTTGTAAAAGGGTCGAGCGAGACATAAACTCGTTCAAACGAGATAGTATGTTTTGTTCAAAAGAGATCTGCTCGTACAAACGAAAGAAAGTTAACTCGTACAAGGCCGAGTAGTACTCGTTCAAACGAGATTATCTCGTACAAACGAGATACTACACTCGTACAAACGAGACAGTCCCTCGTTCAAACGAGATAGTATTTTGTTCAAGAGAGATCCTGACTCGTACAAACGAGATAGTAACTCGTACAAACGAGATAGTATCTCGTTCAAACGAGATAGTATCTCGTTCAAACGAGATAGTATCTCGTTCAAACGAGATAATATCTGGTTCAAACGAGATAATATCTGGTTCAAACGAGATAATAACTCGTACAAACGAGATAGTATCTCGTTCAAACGAGATAATAACTCGTACAAACGAGATAATAACACGTACAAACGACACAGAAACTTGTTCAAACGAGATAGTATCTCGTTCAAACGATATAGTAACTCGTACAAACGAGATAGTAACTCGTTCAAACGAGATAGTATCTCGTTCAAACGAGATAAAAAAAATATTTGTCCATGACCCCTAACGGGCTCCGTAATCTTCTCTATACGGATACTCTCAATTTGTATAATGTAGCCTATCTACTAGGCGGAGACTCCGGTCTTCTGCGCAACATGCTGCTAAACTTTTATTCTTCCTACCATCAGGCGTAGATTTGGTGATGGATCATTTCCTGTGATCGGCTAGTAACTCTGCAACAAGCTTGCAATTAATATCAGAGAGGCAACAACGTCCACTGGTGTGTTTAAACGGCTGCTGAAAACACACCTCATGTTATTTAACATTTTGTATATTGTTTCCTTGTGTGTAGTTGTATATTTCCTTTTAATGCTTTCTGTACTATTTTTAATACGTTCTGTACTCTGTTTATTTGTTTTTATGCTTTGTAAGGCGCTGTTTTCTCTGTATAGCGCCGTAGAAATGTTAATTATTATTATTAGGAATATTAATATTATTAGCAGTATTATTATTATTATTATTAGCATTATTATTATTAGCATCATTATTATTAGCATTATTATTAGCATTATTATTATTATTAGCATTATTATTATTAGCATTATTATTATTATTATTATTAGCATTATTATTATTAGCATTTTGACATCCAAATTGTTTTCAATTAAGTTGAAGTGACTCTATGGGTTCATTTCAGTGTGTTTGAATACTTATCTTTACTGTACTCGCTCTTTAAAACGATAGCTTCTGATACATCTATGGTCAAAGTTTGACCATCTTTATATCAGACGAGCCTCTAACGACACTTTTTAGTTCGATAATGGATTTATACTGTTGCTGCAAATCCGGAAGCACTTTATGCTCAAGGTGCTAAGTATACGAGAACAAGCATTCCCTTCCAATTAGAATATTCATCTCCCCTTCAGTGCTCAGACTCGGGCTTCGATGTCAATTCAAACGTTAGTGTAATTTATCACTTATTAACCTAATTAAGAAATGAATATGGATAACATTTTAAGTGTCACAGATACAAGCGTAAATAGACTTTGAGTGTGAGTGCATCATATTTTCCCTTCACATCCGTAACTGCACATACTGATAACATTATTAATTTTTTTTGGCATACTTTTTATATGTAAAATTATCCCTAATATCAATTTTTTTGTAGTCATTAACCTAGCTACAAGTCAGATTTTCCATTATGTCACTTTATTAATAAGTTTTTGTCGAAATTGTAAAAAAATAAATCCAGTTTATTAATTAAAGAATAAAATAATTTTTACACTTTTTATATAGCGCTTAATCAACGTAAACAGTCTGAAAGTGCTGTTGCCTAATATTATTGCGCTTGCCGGGCCATCAGGAAATGGTCACAATCATTTCGCCTTCATTAAAAAAAAGTTTTAAAATTGTATTTAAAAAAGCTCAGATTTTGTGAATATTTATTTTAAATTTACATTTACGATTTACCGCAAGTGGTGTAAAATGTGATACAACCTAACCAAATTTAAGACTCTAAAATTATTCAGTGGAACCGTATTTAGAGGTAGGGCATAAAAATACTTGAAGCCTTATAATATACAGTTACAGCTATAAAGGTTAGAACATTTTTAGTTTGATCGCTAAAGGGCCCCATGTAACAGGGAATCAAGGGCCCGGTGTGAAAGCAGATATATCCGGTAGGAGCCATAGTCCCGCGGGGGCTCCATAGACATACGGAATAAAGCGTGAACATATGTTCGTTAAAGAAGATCAACTGAATCGATTTGCCCTAAGTGTTCACCATTGTTCCCGGACTATGATTACGCTCCGGACAATGGTTACTTCTACAAACAAAACAACAAACTACAACTTTCTACAAAAGCAAACCGGTCCACGTTCCCCCCGTTTGGGTTTACAAAATATTATATGTAGTATCCTATACCCCCTGAACTAAAACTTAAAATGCCCATTTTGTCTCTAAATTTCTATTCTAAAAAGTAGTTTACCGGATGTAGTGGCACAGAAAGGTCAACGTCATTGCTGCATTCAATGGGGCTTGACCTTGTTTCCCCCCTACCTTCTAGCAAACATTTGAGACACTCAAAACTATTCCTATTTGATCCTATGACTCCACCTCAATTGCAGCCATTTTTATCCAAATCGGAAGCAACTTAAGAATTTGATCCCTGTACAACTTTAAATTTCCCTTTTTAATGATTTTTGGCTATTTTTAGTATATAACTCTTAAACTTATGTTATAATAGTAGCAAACTTTTTCTTGCCCTGCCCCCTCTCCTAAGGCAACCCATTTGTGGCACTTAAGAATTATGTTTTCAAGGATCCCTTCAGTCTGTCATATTTAATCACTCAAACCACGAAAAGACCTACGGTGTTTTGTGTGTTATGACCTCACCTGGATGACTAGGCTGTTAAACTCCCCAATCCGAGGCCTAAGCTGGTCTCGGATAGCTAAAGGTGTACCATTTCATCCGTTTCGGTCTCATAGGGCCCTTCCAGAACTCACAGCTACTACTTTTGTAAGCGTGTGTTGTTACTTAAGCTCATGGCCCTGCTCGGGGGGATTCTCAAGTTTGGGTTTGGATAGGGATGGGCAATGCCTCCTAAGTCTGGAAGTACGACCATATCTATACCAATTTTTTGCACAAAAAAAAGGAACCATAGCTAAACCAAGAGATGCCAGTTAAACCCAAAATTTTGGCCATTCTTTTAGCTTCAATTGAGGAAATCGGACTATTTTTCCCTTCAATTTTTTAGAAAAGTTTGGCTTCCGATTGAGAAAATTGGACAATGTTTTCCAATACATTTGAGAAAATTTTGAAAAACGACCCATTTGCTATAAACCAACAATTGGCATGAAAAAAATTCATTGATAAACTCATTGATATTCTCGAAGGCTGAAATAAGACCCAGTTTTATAACATTTGTGTTGAGTAAATGGCCTAAGCAACATACATTCTAAACAAAGTCCTGGTCTAAGTAGAAATTAATATATAAGAAAAAAAAATAAAGACATGGCAAATAAGACGTATAAACCATCCATATCGTAGATTCAATTTCAGTTATTTTGATGCTCAGAATACTACTGACAGCTTACTCCAGTTTCTGGACATAAAGATAGCATACCTAAATTGATATGATCGATGCTCCACTTACAATAATCTCATTTCCATAAATGTAACCGGATAATTCTACCATACATCATTTAAGTCTTTGGTCATGTAGACATAGTAGACCTATACCAGAACAACAACACGACCAACTTCGTTGGTATTTTTAAAGCTTTGACTCTCAATTCATTGCAGAGCTACACACAGCCTTTGCTCTGACCTCAGTCAAAAATAAGCCTAATTAGCTCATCATGAAGCACACAATACAGAAGTTCTATCATCTCGATTGTGGGCATAGTCATTTTGCCCCTCTGTATGCCCCCGTCCGAACCATATAAGCTCATAATCTCGGACTACACTGTCCTATTGAGACCCCCACACCACGCACAACACCCACTCAACCCCGAAAACACACAGACACATAATTTTAATATCACCTACACACACTACCTTCCACAAACTTGACATATACCTCTCCCACTCCTGCAAAAACCAAATATATATTCAAAACGCATCAAAATTCTCATTTCACACCACAGATTGATTGAATATGAATTTTGACTTTTATATTTCTTCCCAGTTAAGGTTTTCATTCAACTCTTAAAAAAGTGCAACTTATAACCCTTTTTCTTCCATATTTCCGGATTCAAAGGGGACCTATAGGAAGCAATTTTTCTTGGTTATGTTTCAACGTATTTGATAATAAAAAACAGTTTTAAAAAATATAATAATTAACTTTATAACCTCTTTTTGGTTCGAAAAATATCTTTAGCTTTCTTTTCCTGTTTATCTTCCAAAAGAACTTCGATTAAAGATTCTACCGCTTTTTAAAGATTCTAATTCTAAGTTAATTCTAATTACAACAATAATTATAAATATGAATTTAAAAACAGTGAAAATATTTATACTATCCGGCCTCCTTCAGAAATATATCCCTGACGAGGCCTTTATATCTGAATAATGTTTCAGGGATCCCTGTCAGTCTGTCTACATATTTAATCACTCAAACCACGAAAATGACTACGGTGTTTTGTGTGTGATACGCTCCTGGATGAAATAGGCTGTTAAAAATCCCCAAATCCGTAGGCCTATCTGGTCTCGGATAGCTATAGGGTACCATTTCAACCGTTTCGGGTCTCATAGGGCCACTTCCAGAACTCACAGCTACTACTTTTGTAACGCGGGTGGTTACTTAAGCTCATGGCCCTGCTCGGGGGGATTCTCAAGTTTGGGTTGGATAGGGATGTGCATGCCTCCTAGAGTCTGGAAGTACGACCATATCTATACCAATTTTTGCACAAAAAAAAGACCCATAGCTATACAAGAGATGCCAAGTTAACCCAAAATTTGCCATTCTTTAGCTTCAAATTGAGGAAATCGGACTAATTTCCCTTCAATTTTTTAGAAAATTTTGGCTTCCGATTGAGAAAATTGGACTAATTTTTCCAATAAATTTGAGAAAATTTTGAAAAAACGACCCATTGCTATACCAAAATTGGCATGAAAAAAAGTCATTGATAGAACTCATTGATATTCTAGAAGGCTGAAAATAAGACCCATGTTTGTAACATTTGTGTTGAGTAAATAGGCCTAAGCAAACATAACATTCTAAACAAAGTTCCTGGTCTAAGTAGAAATGTAATATATAAGAAAAAAAATAAGACATGGCGAAATAAGACGTATAACCATGCATGTCGTGAGATGATCAATTTCAGTTATTTTGATGCTCAGAATACTACTGAACAGCTTACCGTCCAGTTTCTGGTACATATAAGATGCAGACAAATTGATATGATCGATGCTCCACTTACAATAATCTCAGTCATAATGTAACCGGATAATTCTACCATACATCATTTAAGTCTTTGGCATGTAGACATAGTAGACCTATACCACAACAACACGACCAACTTCGTTGGTATTTTTAAAGCTTTGAACTGCATGTCATTGCAGAGCTACACACAGACTTTGCTCTGACCTCAGTCAAAAATAGCCTAATTTAGCTCAGCATGAAGCACACAATACAAAGTTCATATCATCTCGATTTTGTGGGCATAGTTCATTTTGCCCCTCTGTATGCCGTCCCGTAACCATATAAGCTCATATACTCAGGACATACACTGTCTATATTTATACCCCCACACACGCACACACCACTCACCCGAACACACAGACACATAATTTAATATAACATACACACACTTCCAACAAACTTTGACATAATACACTCTCCCACTCCTGCAAACAAACCAAGTATATATTCAAAACGCATCAAAATTCTCATTTTCACCACAGATTGATTGAATACAGAATTTTGACTTTTATTCCCAGTTAAGGTTTCAATTCACTCTTTAAAAAAAGTGCAACTTAGAACCCTTTTATCTTCCATATGTCGGATTCAAATGGGCCTATAGGAATCATTTTCTTGGTATGTTCACGTATTTTGATAATAAAAACAGTTTTAACTCTTTTTGGTTCTAAAAATATCTTTAGCTTTCTTTCTGTTATCTAAAAAGAACTTCGATTAAGGATTCTTAAGCTTTTTAAAGATTCTAATTCTAAGTTAATTCTAATTACAACAATTATAAATAGTGATTAAAAAACAGTGAAAATATTAATACTAATCCGCCTCCTTCAGGAAATATATCTCCTGAAGAGGCTTTATATCTTGAAATAATGTTTTCATATCTGGGACGTTATGCGTATTAGAGCAAAGTCAACGCATTCAACAAGTACGTGTTTTATAGTAAAAGCACAACAACAAGGGATACACATCAGAGGAATTGGCTCACTTCTCTAAGTAAATAACCACGCATCAGGTAAGTATTACCAATTTTAGATCCTGCTAAAACAATTTCGTCCCTTCGTCCAATTAAACCTGGACCACCCGCAGAGTATTCTTCCATTTGTCTCAACTGCGAAAATCTATTGTCTTAGCTTGGATTCCAAGCTACATTGGGATCCAAGGCAATGAAAAGATTGATGTATTGGCGAAAGAAGCCCTTATCATGACCATAACAAATGATAACAAACATTGAGATCCCTTTTACAGATTTCAAGGTTTCTGTTAATACATCAGAAACAAGTGCCAAATAGTGTGAGATTCATTTCCTACCCAACAGTTCAGCAACATAGACGTTTTTATTGAGCAATATTCTCGGATCGAACGCGAAAGGATTAGAAAATGACCGTCTCTGGTATTTGCTATTTTACGGGGGGAAATTCTCTCTGGCAACCATCCATGTTTTGGAAGGATCTGTTATCCGAGAACTGCACATCAATATAGTTTTTGCCATTTTAGAATTTTGCAACTAATTCTAATGCCATTCTTAGTGCCTGCAATTGATGCATAATCAGGTAACCTAATTTGACTTGATCACGCTAACTTCAAGCTGCTGCAGCTGCCCTGTGCAAAACCTTGGACCCCTCTGTATAGATAGCTCGATGCTGATGATATTTATGCCTAAGTTCGTCAAATTTAGTTTGAAAAATAAGATCATCAGTTAAACCCTTCTTATATCGACTTATATTGACTATTTCCGGTTCAACTTTTGTCCAAGGAGGACTAATGGGAAAATCAAATGTTGATTTGGACACAGCCCTCTTTTATACTGTTCCAAGGATGGAATAGCATTAGGTTTACTTGGATAGAAATGTAAAAAAAAAAGGACGAAAAAATGTGCTTTCGATATCGACATTTTAAGTTTAAGAGACATATTGAAGAGTTAGTTTTCCCATCGTAGATGTAAAGGAGGTTCATTAGCTTTGACACACAAGCTTGCTTAGGAGAAGTTACGAAACGCGCCCAAGCAAGCCGAAGCTTTTTCAAATATGACTGACGAGCAGAACTATAAACCATAGTCCAATTTGGCTATCACAGTTGATTAAAAGGCCAACGAAGACTGAGCGATCTGCCACCAGAGTCCATCAAGAGCTAGTTTGGAATCGGACGAAAATGGTGCAGGCTTGTCACATCTTTCCCTGGTTTCGAAACAGGAATAAATGGAGCGGCTCCCATTCATGGGAACATCCCAAATACAATTATATCCCAAATATCTAACAGAACAAGAAGAGGTTCTTGTGGAAGGGGCCTTAGAATTGATAATGGATTCATCTGCCCAAGAAGTATCTGTGTGCTATTACTGAGAGTGTCATTTTAGCTCTAGAATACTAAATGTATTGGAATACTCCTTGCATTGTCGGATGAAAATCATTTTTTTCTGCAGTGTTTTTGAATCTTTGGATGTGGAAGTATAATGATGCTGAGATTCTGTTTTCAAAGTCATCTGCCAATAAATGACAATAACATGGGCTACTTACATTACTCCATCAGCTTTATCTAGGATGCAAAAGTAAATTATTCACTTACTTTCCAAACCAGGTCCCAATTTTTTGTAACAGGAAGTTCTAGTATTTAATTTTGATAATATTGACTTCCCAAGTCCCCGTTTGGTGGTCGTGCCTAGCACGGGCTTTGAAATGTTCTTAAATGTTCTTTGTGGGTCGATTGGTAAATATTATAAACACTCTTTTCGGCAGTCAATAGCAACTTGACCATTCAGCATTAAACAATGACTTGGTTGTTATATAAGCTTTTGGAGATGAGTTGGGTATTGGTTGTTGTCTATATCAATTATTATATACTCATATATAGATCCCTGTCATCTGATTGGTTAAAAGGAGGCATAAATTCAAACAGCTTCAAGAATTGAACCAAAAATGAAACTATTCCCTGGGAGAGAGGGATCTCATTCATGACCTATAACCTGGACACATCTTCACAACTAGAGGACTGCTGTACGGACCATATATCCATCCGTATTATGAGTGGACATATTGAAGCTGGTGTAAGAGATGAATATAAGCAGACCGTATTTTGTTACTCGTATGTGGGGAGTATGTGATGTAGTGTAAAGTCTGATACAAACGGGGATACAAACAAGCAGCAAGGGAATGGCGAATCGCAGCATCAGTAGCCTATTCATGCTTTGAGGCTTGTTGTTACTGCTCGTACTTGAAACATATCCCCTCTGATGTTGTTTGACAGCGACCTGTTCATAGAGCCATCGACCGGCGTCGCGCTTGCTTTTGGGGAAATAAATGGTTGCGCCCATGGCATCGGCATTCAGGTTTGACGGGTCGCGTTGGCAAACGATTTTCGACCGTTGATAAGCACCTAGACCCAAAGATTCTGCATAAATCTAGAGACAACATTGTGTTATAGGTGATTGTAACAGAAATATAGTGGGGAATTATCACATTTAGTCGTGTGTGTGTGTGTTCATGTGTTAGGGAAATGCTTGAGCGGGATGGTAAAAGTTGCTGAATTAGGAGCTGCAAGGAAAATTGTACACATTCTGCACGACAAAAAAATTGGCAAGAAGTCGATTACGGCGATCGTTTTGGACTCCACAATCACTTCCTCAACCAGAAAGGTTGATGCTAATTGTGACAAGTTTTGTAGACCCTAGAGTTACACAAAATTGTTAAAACCATGCATGCACGCCGTGACAACATGGCCTACAGCTAATGAGCTACACATGATATAAGCCTGTGTTATGACAAAAATGTTATTCGGTATATAAAACAAATATTGACTGCTTTTATTCGGAGGCATGGTTGAAAACTATAGGCCCTCGGCGATCTTCGGAAACCATACTATGAACTCGGGCTTACGCCTCGGGCATGTATGGTTTCGAGATCACTTGGGCTATAGTTCAACCATGGCCCCTCATCGCAGTCAATATTTTTGTATACTAGTTTGGGAAAGTGAAAGTCGGCCTATTAATTAAAGCTAAACAGCTAACACATTATAGACTCTTAGTCAGGAGGAATTGTGGGCCAGGGTGGAAATGGAGACAGACTTTTTCTATGATTGAGTTGTCAATGATGACTAAGCTATAATTTCTGAGGGTGTGCCATTAATTTTGTGCAGTGCCATTTTCTAGAAATCCAATATGCCGCTATCACTCTCAATTCATTCAAATGGCCAGAGTTTTATGCACAGATCCAGTTGAAAGCACAATATCTTTTGGGCCGGTTATTGACGTGATTGATCACAACATTACCATCAATCCAATATGGCCACCCTAAAACCCAATATGCCCCTGAAATAATTCAAGTGACATAACTCATCAAGTATTGTGATAGAGGCATATCGGCCGCTCTATACCCAGTAGGAAAAACTATATCTGACATTTAAAGTGTGTTAAACAAGCTTACCCACTGTCCCGATGGAAGCCACTATGGCTGCATTTGAAGATCTTTAAAACCTACGAATTGTCATATATCATAATATAATGGCCGTCATTTGAATTTTAAGTATGTTGTCAAACAAAATATAAGATACGAGTTATAATTATCAAGGAATACATCTCCTACTTTAATTTAAACTTTATAATCATTTTGGGTGTTTTAACTAAATTACCAATACAGATCATATCGTATTTTATTAATTTAAGAAGGGAAAAGGCAGTCATATTGGCCCCATCTTACATTTTTGCAGTTAAAGAAACAGACATTCCAGCTAGGAATGTTCAAATGGTCAAATACTATCCCATACCTTCATTTAACCTTTATAATAATAATTGGTGATGTAAATAATATAATAACTCATAATACACAATAATGTAGGTTTACTATTTTTAAAGGGCGGCTGTATTGGCGGCCATATTGAATTTGAAAATGTCCATTACAGAGAATGCCAAATAAGGGTTCTAGTGATCAAATACATGTAACTCATAAGTGTTAAAGCCATAAAGCATGATATAGACACTGGAATTAAGCCTTAAACTGCAAAATGTGCAGAAACCTGACGTGTCAGGATGCATTGGAAATGCATTCTAGAGGTGTTGAAGTAACACTTGGGCCGAGAGTGTGATCAATTGTAACAGATTTGAACACCTGCAGAACATATTGAGGTGTTCATCATGTATTAAAGTAGCGTAAATAGTTATAATGGAGGCGTAAGGATCATTTTAATGATTACGAGGCATTTTGATTTTGAGCAGCCAATTGTTTTTTTTTTTAAAATAAATTATTGAACCATAAAAATTTAATTAAGTGGATTTTTGTGGCAATGTAATGATAAAATTACCTTACAACACTTTCTCGTGCTTAAAAACACTGGGTACCGAGAACTATTTGTCTTATCTGAAATACTTAAAGGATATTAGTGATTTTGGACATGGTGGTAGCCCTATTGGATTTAAAAATTGCACTGTACAAATTTGCACACCCTCCAAAATTATTGGTTTAGGTCCTAATGAAAGCTGGAAAATATTCAATAAGAAAAGTCTGTACTCCATTTCCACCTTCAGCTGTGTGCCTAAACTTCAAAAAACCCTGACTATTGGCCAATTGGCTCTGTCAAGTTAACACCGCCTTTCACTTCGCAGTATATACATGGAAAAGGCAGGTTCTAAGCCTATATAAATGGTTAAGATCATTTATAGAACCTTAAGGTTCTTTATAGAAACCTTAGGGGTGTTCATACAGTAAAAGGTGTCTATTTTTAACTTTTTCTAAAAATGTTGGATCAGGTTGAGTGATGTTTCATCTGGCAAAATATTATTATATACATTCCATTATGAATATGAATAGGGGACCTTAATTGTGGTCTCGTGGATTTGCTTCGGTAGCAGTAACAATAAGCCATTATAGCGATCAAGTTCTAATGATCTATGAATTACCGCACCTATATTCTATTATCTACTGGATCGCGAAAGCCGAGAATCGGCCAATTATATTTTGCGCTACAAATCACAGATATTCTATGTGCTGAAGCGTGCATTTCAGTAAAAGGATAGATGGGCGGAAGTAATTATTACTTGCAGTATCTGACCCTTGACCATAAAAAATATTATCAATCATCAAAAATAATGCCGGTAGTTAAGCGCTCACAGATAAAATTAAAGCAAAGAACAATGATCAAGGTTTTATGTACACTTTCACGAAAAACGATATTGTAATTAATCTTACGCGCTGCAATGCTTCTGTGACAAAACGAAAATAGCGAATGTTTTATAACATAGCGTCATATGTAATAGGCTCTTATACCATATTACACAAACGGAAGCTGAGAGGTTTACGGTTCTTTTAATGTCATCGTGCGATTTTATCGATAAAGATTTGGCAAAAGGAAGCTGTCATTTCGAAATCTTTGTTTGTTTTATTTTACTCTTTTTTTGGTCTCCGAGCAAAACACCAACGTTGAGTCTTATTTTTCAGGGAATGAAATTAGTTCTCATACATTTAATGGAATTTTGTGTATTGATTTTTTGTATTTCATATTAAGAAATAAAGGGTGATGCAGGATCCTTATGGGTGATAATGTGTCTGAGGTCGGGAAAAAATAAATAATGGACGAGGCGCAGCCGAGTCCATTATTTTAATTTTTTTCCGGCCGAGGATACATTATGAGTCCATAAATATACTGCAAACCTTTAATTTTATTCTATTACTGGAAAACAGTGTGATATAATGAGGAAAAATGCATTCGGACCCATTATTGCAGATAATGGGCAGTACAACTGACCATCAGACTGTGCATTCAATAATGGGCAGCCGAGGTAATAGAATATTGAGTATAGAGTTCTCTGGGGAATGTTTTACGTCCACTGTATTCTGTTTTCCCATGGTTTATTATGATAATTTAAATGTCATGGATGGTATCTTATGTGATGTTGAGATTAAATAAATTTGATTGATCACTAGAAAGGCGACAAGACGCTTTTGCTCGACTGTATGTATGTAATGCACTATGTTATGTATGTATGTAGTGTGTATATGGGTGTATATTGAACTTGGATACTTGATACTTTACTTCCATAAAGCACAAACTGCTGTCCAGGAAGGTGCAAGTGCATGTGGTCCAGTGCAGAGAAACTCAAATTCCAAAAATAATACAATAAATATGGTGCGGTGCGGGTACAAAATGGAGCTGCAGGACTACCATCGTTTCCCAGGGGGGGAGGGGATGTAGCTGCAATGCCGGATGAAGTGCTGCTGCCTAAGTTAAAAAGCCTATGGTGATGATGCATACACGGCTGTTGAAGGTAGATGTTCCACCGTTGGTATTATACGTGGGATAAAATAGGAATTTTGTACACATCAAGGTTGACCAGTTGATGGTGGAATCTGAGTTGATGTTGTCCTCTTACTGGTCTGGTATTGAGTCTGATTGAATTAGGTAGACTGATGTCTACAAAGCCATTATGAATTTTGTAAAACATGGAGCCCCTGTGTCAGTAGCCTGCGTGTTTCAAGAGTGTCCCACTGCAAACTTGGTTGATCATGTCAGTACACTAGACGTTCGAATATAATCAAAGAGTGAACCGGCAGACCTGTTCTTGCACACCCCCAGCTGAGTCTATATCATTTCGTGTTGTATGGATTCCAGACAGTTTGCAGCATACTTCAAATTGTGGTCTAACAAGGCACTGGTAGGCTTTTTCTTTAACCGATGGATCACATGGTCCAAGAGATTACGTCTAAGTGAGGCCAAGTGTCTTGAAGCTTTATTCTGAGGTTAGATTATGGGTTTGCTCCATATAAGTCAGTGGTATAGTGACTCATAATGTAGTTTTGTAAACTGCTCCTTGGGTATAGCCTCATTGCCCACAGTATAGTTGTAAACAAGTGGTTTTAACTTCTGTTGACCGATGGTAACAATGGACAAATTCTTCACATTACAAGGCTCATTCCCCACTTCTCGCCCATTGAAAACTCTAATAAGATCTTCATGCAGTATGTATGGATGTATGTATGTATGTATGTATGTATGTTATGTATGGATGTAATGTATGTATGTATGTATGTAGGTATGTATGTGGTATGTATGTATGTATGTATGTATGTATGTATGTATGTAGATGTATGTATGTCGACAGATTTCAATCATTCACCATAATAACCGATCTTTTAATTGGTGATCGCAAGACATGAAATTCATTCATCGTTGAAATATCCTGTCCGTATGATGCTTGGACACTTGCCACACACATTTACTTACTACACCTATCATATGAACTCATTATGTGCCCCACCCCGTTTTCATGTAAGACAATCGTCTTAATTGTTGGTAGTCTTGGTACCGTCCACAAAGGAGTAACGTCTGGATTAAAAGTTGGGGTTTACCAACAGACGTTTTAAGGCTCGCCAAATACATCGGGGTCAGTGCAGCCCTTGTGTTTAACTTGTTGGAAAAAACGCGCTCGCTGTTTTCTCTAATGGCATGTTTAACTTGCCCGAGTGTGCGTTTGTTAATTGCCTGATGATGTCGCCGTCCTGTTTTTCCTCCCGTTTTGATTTGTATTGCTTACGATATCGCTTGTATTATAACCTCTTCTGTTATATTATGTGGAATGATATAAAAAATACTTGAATATGTTGCATGTATGTATGTATGTACCAATAATAAACTATTAACTTAGCAAAAACAAACAGACGGGAATACAGGATATGGGAATAGGAGAGGGGGCAGACTGGTCACATGTCTTGCTGTTGGTATGTTACACTTTTGGATACGGCGGGGATAGATAATAGAAGGAGTTAGAGAAAAAAGTGAAGAGAAAAAAAAAAGATGGGAATTACCTTGTTTTGGGGACTAAGGAGAAAAAAGTTGTGTAAAAATATCGATGAATTAAATATAGATAGTACTCTTTTACAAGGGACAAAAAGTAAAAATAAGGGAAAACGGTTGGTAGCAGAGAGGAACCTTATGAAAAAAATTATTGCATATATATTGACTTTTTTTCTTTTATTTATCTTGGTTATAGCTAGGCTACTCTTGAGTGCCGGTTGTAAATCCTATAATTTACTACACTTAATGGCACTTATGGACTAACTATTTTTTCATTTCACTGAAGTTAAGTGCCGGTCGGCAACCTCACAAATTACCTTCTGTGCCGGTCCTTCTGGTAGCAAGGCACGAAAACCACTTTTACCGGACACTCAACAATATTTTATAAAGGAGCTAAGGTTTTTGCCGGCCGGTCACCGCGACTCCATTGCCATACACACGCAAAAGAAATTCAACAAACCACCAACAAAACGAGGCACGTCGTGCTAATTACGACGTCACATCACCCTGCACATGCATAATGCATGTTCGTGTGATATAGTACCAACCAATTACGGCAAGGGGTAGTGAATGTACAATGCAGGGGAAATAGATGCGCCGTGACCGAGCGGTGGTGCGATAGTCCATGTGAATGAAATGCAAAAAACGAACGATGTCGAAACTAGCAAAAACGGTTTTATAATGGAAACGATGAATGGATGGGAAATGTTTTGAAGAAGTGTGGTTTTTTGCTTTGTGCATATCAGCAATTTCAGAGCTTAAAGACGATGTCAGAGCTAAACACTGACATTTCGATAATATGGACTTTGATCTATTGCAACACCAACTTGTACTAAGTGTCTAGGAAATTATTATGAGCAAAATGCGGAATGGAAATTGTATGGGATAATTGACTCAGGTGGCAAGCTCCTGTTTGCTTGGTTATAGCGCTATAAAGGTTGACAAAACCATGTTAATATATAAGCAGAGTGGCTCCTTTTCGATATGCATGGTCTTAATGATGTTTGTAAAGAAAGGTGCGTTTGTGAAGTGCCCCCGTCAGCCGAACGCCACCGAGGCCTGGAGTAGCTAATTCTGTATTTAATGCAGAAGAATCAAATAGTTATGCTCTGAAGGTTGGGGGTTTTTTATAAACAAAGAGGTTTTATATAGATAGAAGAGAGGCAAAACGTTACGTATCTTTAGAAATTACACCGTCTCGCATGTTGTGCCGACCACAAGAAAACATAGAGTACCAACAATTAGAAAGCAATTGGCTTGCCGCGCTCTTCCACATACTGTGGGTGCCGCCTTTGAATATACACAATCGGTAGTGATACAAATTAAGATGGTTAGAGGTGGCCAGGTGGTAATAATAGTGTACCTGGATCATTGTGCTCAGATACTCTTTTTTTCATAATGCAATGCGCGCTACGGTGAAAAGAGGGTATTCATGAGGCGGTTTATTTAAATCAAGACACTGACGTGTCATTTCATCGTGGGTTGCCATGGGTAGGACAAAATTTCAACCACCCCCATAGACCAACATCCAACAACTGATAGTTTGGCGGATTTGTTTGTATTCGAATTGAAATTATGGTTGTATACAAAAGACCCAAACTAATAATTATTCCGTTGCAATCTTCAAAATGTCAGCGCCCAGCACGTACGACTGGTTTTGAATGTTTCAAACCCCGACTTGGTTTAAAACCCATCAGACCAAAAGTGTGCTTATTAGGCATGGACAATACACTTTACCTGCTTCTTGGCTTAGCGGTTGTTAACAGGGGCAGGCCACAATCTTTAGTGCTTCTAGGACCGTGTGTTTTGAGTTAAAGCAAGGATTGAAGGATGTATTGATTTGCCCATCGGCCGTGTGATGAACAACTTGTTTCAAAAATCTTCAATACATTTTTCAAAAAGAAAAAAGAACAGTTTCAAATTATGCACATCTGCATTCATCGAAAAAAAAAATTCTCAAATTAACCGAATGAAATCTTGGTTTTTTTTTTTCAATTGATATAGCCTGGTTTCGAAATCGAATTGAGTAAAACTAGGTTTTCTATTTGTAAAATTGCAACGGAAGGAAAAACTTTTTCTATTATTTGAAAAACAAAGTTTTTACATTAAAACGCAAGCTTCAATTTTAAAAACCAAAAACAATATTTTGTTTGCAAATGTGCAAAAACCACCGTTTTTGGAAGTATTGCACATCGGACGTTGAAAAACATGGGTTTTTTTCGAATCATTGCAAATCCAGTGTTGAAAAACTTGTTTTTTCGCTGCCAAAATGTTCATCAAAAGGTGGTTTCCATCGAAAAAAAACAATGTCTTGCTTATATGGATTGAAAACTTGTTTTTTCGGGTTGAGAAAATTGTTTTTTTTTTAGATTAATGTCACTTTGCGAAATTGCCAATTCCTCCAAACAACGATGCTGCACCATTATATACGCCGGGTGATTTTTAGTTTTCCGATGCAATCGGAAAGCTAAGGTCTCCTGTGTGTCAAAACATTTAGTATACACCTTTGGTTGACAATTTTTTTCAACCTTTACTGTAATAATTGTGCATAGTGCAGTGATGGAACCAAGTTCTTACTACAATATACACATTGATCCAGTGGTTTATTGGGGGGAACAGGGATGAGGTCCAAAGTTCATCAGGGGTCACTTTCTTAGAGTCATTAATTGGGCTAGCATACACCTTTTGGTTGGGAATTTTTCAACTTACTGTAGCTTTTTAGTGCAGTGATGGATAACAGTTCATACTTGGTATTTTACGTAACTTGGGCGAGGGTCTTTATGTGTGGTAAAAGATGGAGAGGTCAATATCATTCAGGGTTAGGGTCATTATATTGCTTTCTTATTCTTTGACCACATATCGGGTTACCTGTTATGGACTGCTGTCCCTATCTTGTTTTCTAATTTTATACGGGCTATTCGGAATGCAAACCGTCTCTCTTGTATACGAATCTACACAATCTCTTTACCTGTGTGTCACAATGCATTAAGAGAAATATTGAGCATTTTTTTTACCAATGTATTTTAAGGACATGATAAATGACACTTGTACAATCTTACCAAAAAAAAGTCTTTCCGGTCTCTTAGTAACGAAACACCGTCGCAAACTGTTACAAATGGAAATAACTCAACATCTTACTGCAAGAAACGGTGTGTTTTGTCGTTTCAATTATAAACGTCATTTATTTATGAAACGAAAAGATAATTATTTTCAAATACCTTTGTTTTCACTTTTTAAAAACTTTAGAGCGTACTTTACAGGAAAATACTGTAAAAGAGTAAAAATGGTGGTATTTGGAATTGTTATGTCCAATTTCCAAGCCTATTTGACTAACTTTAAAAGTGGAGTTTTATCCGATTTTTAAAGAATTCAACATATTTATAATACTATATTAGGATTTTTGAAGTACACGATTAAGGTAACTAAAATTTTACATGAAAAAATTGTAAATTTTACAGAAAAATCCTGGCAACAGTTTCTGCAACAAAATGTTAAAACAGCTTTTACTGTTTCCCGTCCAGTATTGTCCATACTTCACTCTATATTTTACAACAAACTGTAAACTTTAACAGTTTGATGTTAATAATATTTTACGTCAAGCTGTAAATCTTAAATTTACATGCAATGTAAAAAAATGGTGACATTTGTGGATAGGCCGACTGAGTTGGGGGTTTTCGCTGCTTTTTTTATTCTCTACACATGCACATTTTAAGGGGTGTGTAAGGCATGAACTTGGGTCAAATGGTGAGTTTTTAGTTTTTTTTTCATGTAAATGCATTAAAGCAATATTGGCCAACATGTTTTGAAGAGCGCCCCCAATTTTCAAAATTTGATATTTTGCACAGTTACGTTGGTAATTGTCTAGGAAACTAGAAGTGCGAACGAGAATGCTAAAAAATGCGTTATTTATACAAATAACGCGATTTTGTAATTAGAATTGGGATTCCAGAATGGACTTAACGTAGAGCTGAATGCTACGTTTATGTTCCGTCCATTTGATGAAATAGTGCCACCTCAAGAAATACCCTCTAAACTGGACTTGCCTAAACATTAAACAAACAAATGGATGAGCGGAGACACGTACAGGGCGCTATTCCCGGCTATTTCACATTGGAAGGCCGTTTCCAGCAGCCGTTGAATTATATCTGGGTCCCCGATAATAATATTCTAGTACAAAAAATTCCTTCGTTTTGTGACACATAGACATTTTCCGAGCGTAACCATTCACAGGGATAGTTTAAGCCAGTTTACGTACCAAGAAACCGTGTAAAAATCTCCAAATTTTTTGAGAGAAATTGGGGGGCACCCTTCAAAAAAATTGGCTACTATCCTGTAACATGTTTTTCTTTCCATATATTTTAACAAAATCTATATTATTCTTTTCCTCATATTTGTTCATTTTACTTTTAACTATGTTACGCATTTTTGACCCCAAAAAAATCACATGCGCTGATGAACTGCAAAAGGGGCGGGCGGGTAATGAACGCGTATCCAAAATACGTTGTCTGTGCTATTCGGGCGCGCGCGAGCAAAAGTTGGAATTAATGAGCGCATCAGGAACGCCTTGATACATCGATTCGATGACGCTACCTATGGTAACTTGTATCCAATAGACATTTGCGCGATCCCCAAATGCATCTCCTTCGGTGCCCTTTTCCTCCGGAACTTTGTAACCAAGCCTCAGTCGGCTAAAAACAATATGAGTATGCGTAATATCGCTGTTAAGCCAATGGATTGTGCACTTTTTTGATAACATCATAAAATTTTCCCCAGAGACTAGTTGCCCATATGCAATAATGTTACGATATGTGCCCAGTTTTTGGCCTGTCCTAATATGGCCTGGAGCGGGCGTTTTCAAAATGGCAACCAAAAGACCCTAAATGATGACATACAATTGAAAAATATGTTCATTTTTGGCGATATTGATTTTTCTTTTTGTTCGTCTGCTCGATCTGGTAATGTCTTCAGTCATAAAAGCGCAAGATTAATTTCACTGTGCATTCAAAAGATCGCTTTTCAAAATGGCCACCAAAATACCAATATTCAGCTTGAGAAGTGGGGCCCTGTAGTGCAAATTGCTATCACGACACACATTGTCCACCAAAATGATAATTTTCAGATCCAGACCATGACGTCTTATGTCAGTTATAAATATCTTTCAGAACTCTGGAGTGTAACAGCAACGGTATGAACATCACAGCTGCATTCATCACATTCGTCTCCAGTGGACCATCAACATCCACTGGAATTCCTTCACACACAGAGGGGGTAAATTTGTGTCACTTTAAATCGTCCTAAGACCTATCATGTATATAGGCCTATGGCACTGGCTGTGCACCCATATAATCTCCTTGAAGGGATGATCCATGGATGCATCAATCCCATCATTGCTTAGGGGGACCGCTCAAATCATGCCTGAAAGATACACCACCAGAAAAAAAATGCCGCAAAGGGTTTCATTTCATCATAAGCGGAACTCACACACATGACTGCTGGGTACCATTTATCTATATAGGGCCTACATGTCAATTGTTTAGGGGTGCAAATTTTGGGTAGTCCTGTTAGCTGTCATGTATCAGTAAATGATAATTTCAGAGAGTGGGGGGCCAATCTTGTTGCAGCAAACAGTGAAAATTGCCTCCTTTTTACTGGCTAGGTCAGTGTTTTTGGTGGAAAATGAGCTCTGCTATACATGTATTATAGTGGTATAGGAGTTGCCTGGGCATGCAGCATCGATTCCACTACCTTTGACAGGATGGGTTCTGTTATGTAGATCAACCGTAGACCAAGGGAATTGAATTGCACAGAGTACCAAGGACTGCTTGGAAGCAAATGAGAAGGGGGACACTGTCCTTGTTGACCTCCCCGTGACACCCACTGCATATGGACACAGTATGGCATCAAGGCCTGGCCATCAAGCGTTACAGATTGTGCTGTGATGGATAATGGTGCGGGCGTTACATTTATAGTATATATATAATTCAAACTTTATCCACGAAACCAGCAATGGGCAGCAAATTAGACTGAGGTGTTCCAAGGATGTGTCCGAAGCTGTGTTCATTTTGTTCAGCCATGCTCTTACGATACAATCAAGGAACTCTTTATTCAGACGATCCTGCCTATGCTGAAAAAAAACATAGGGAAATATAAAATTTCCTCCACAGGCCAAATCACTTTGGTAAGAACCTACCTAGGACATGGTACCGTAGAGTTCTTTGAACGAGTATCAACAGCCTTCCATCTAACAACATGGAACTACACGTGAATAGCTGTATATGTCAACAACATAGACTTGATTTTTCAACCAACTACTACTAGTACCTGGGATTTTCAAGCTTGGCAGATCATTCTCCTTTCGTCACCCTGGCAAATCAATTTGTTTTGAATTAGTACACATTTACACTATGGACATGTCTTTTTAACACTTGTGACTATTAGTGGTTGCTAATGCCTAAGCCAATACGACGTCACCTAAAGTCAGAAGCAATCACTAGCCTGTGCATGGAGCTTAGAGCGAAATTAAATCCATCCACCATCACTCATCGACAGAGATCATGTCAGCTCACCTAAAATCCATACACAAACTGCTTTCTCTGATAGGAACTTGTTTCTCGTTCTACTACCCACTGAGCATTCTAAAAAGGTTAACTCAGAAGAAGATCAGCTCAATCAGTGATTCAAAAGCAAAGTTTCTGTTTCAAAGGCGAATTTCTTGGAGACTGATCTGTCCAAACATGTTGGTGGAGCAACTTTTTTCACAGCGGGTTTAGCACATATGGAGATGTCTTAGTCACCTGCTTGGTTCTTCTGGATGTTGGTACATCAAGTGGGGTCCAGCGCATTGAACACACCCAGGGGCGGCGCCAAGGTAAAATCTTAGGGAGGCAAACATTGTGCGGAGTTAACTCATATATATAAGAGGTAAAAAAAACTAATTTTATAACACAATTTATTGCTTAAAACAAAACCCCTTTATTCTGATTTTTTTAATCAAAGGTCAAACTTTAAGAGATTATACAAGCAAGTCCACTTTTTGGGTGGTGAAATGTTCAAAAAGCCAAATAGACCATTTTAGTGGGGTGTTAGGGTCCACTTTTACCAAAAAAGGTCCACCTTTTTCGAAGTCCTGCACCCCTGCCCCCCAAAAATAAATCCTGCGTACGCGGTCTTGCCCTCTTACCTGATAAAATGATCGAAAAGGTTCTTGCTGCTGTCGAAGCATAAGCAGGAATTGGTCCTTTTTGAGAGCACCTTGAATTCTCCTCATTTCAGGTTTGCATTCAGGAAAGGATACATACTCTCTGAATGGTGGGAGAAGTGGAAGAGGAGAAAGAAGCGGAGAGGAGATTCGAATAGTAGAAGAGGAGGAAACGTAGAATGGAGTGGCGAGGTATGGCGGAGGGAGTTAAAAGGAAGAGGAAAGTTAAAGCAAAGAAAGAAAAAACAGCAAAACATCGAGTGGAATGGTGCTTTTCCCCTCTTTCTTATCTCTCTACCCCTCCTCCCCCTCCTGTGCTCACTTTCTTCCCCTTTTCCTCCCTCAGTCATTTCCGTCCTCAGTTTGTAGTGTTAAACAACTACTTTCATAATAAATCCCCTGAAAGGTGCGCCATACTGACAGTAGCGTACTGTTATGTATGATTTTTGCTTTTTGATTTAATTGTTATAGACACAGAATCGCGTATGTATTTACATTGATGTCCCAAGTTTTTATGGAACACACTATAGTAATGTTTAAACTCTACCCAGAAGTATGTTCAGAGATGCAAGGGTTAAAGATTTTATACATTTTTCAATGTAAATTAACACTCAGTGTATAAAAATAAAGAATCGGATATCTTGTGGGCCGCCAAGGCTATAGCTGCCAGGACCACTTAGCAATCCGTTGTGCGTTGTGTATGTAGGTGGGTTATGTGGGGGTGTGTGTGGATTTTTTTTTTTTTTTTGTGTTTCTGTGTGTGTTCTGAGTAAATTTTGTAAGGTTTTTTAAATTGACCTCAAGTGAAAAGTTTAACTTCATTGGAACCAAACTTTTGTATGGTGCACAATGGGATCCTCATATGTGATGAGGTCAAAGGTAATGTTGAAAGGTCATTTATGTTGTGTATATGTGAGGTCAAAGTTGAAAAATGGCTCAAAAATGATAATTGATTAAATTGAAAAACTTGACAGGTCTATTGAACCAAACTTTTGTCATAGGTGCACCATTGGCGACACCTCAATATGTGATGAGATCAACGGTACGGCCAGGGTCAAAGGGTCATGGGGCGGACCACAGATTATATTCTTTGAATATAGCGAGCGCGAAAAAGCCGAGAAACGCGAAATTCTAGTTTTTAAAAGTGCCCTCTATAGGGGTGCAAAAAAAGACCCCATACTATTGTGCCTTTGTAGGGCTTGACTATTTCCAGTTGATAATGCAGCAATGCTGTGCTTCAGTGATTCCGAGTCTTCTAGAAACACACCTGTCATCCTTAAATCCTTTGTCGAGACAAAACAAAAGATAAGAGGCATGTTTTTATAACAAGGATGATGTGACTTGGTAAGTACAGAAAACACATATGTTACGTTTGACATTCATTTCAGTAATGCACAGAAATCAACAGTGCTCACATTTGCTAAGGAATGTCATATTGGAATGTTAGAGGGCCCGGTTGGTTTACTACATCCATCAGTAGGGGATTTTTTTTTTTTTTTTTTAATTTTATGATTATTTTTATTAATATTCAGACGGCTCACATGATCCTGTATATGAAATATAACCAATCAAACAGGTTTCAAGCCCATAAGGTGGCAATAGAATCCCTTTATTTATGATATAATGGGGATTTTGGCAGCAAATTTTGAAAGCGCCCTCTCCTGGCAAAAACCTGGGCATCCAGCAATTGGGCACATATCTGAAGAGTATTGTTAGTCTTGGGCTTGTGTGTGGTTTTTTTTGATAACTGTGGAAAATTTGTGTTTACTTTTATCACAAAGTGCCACACTTCATCATATATAGAGCTTAACAGCTGGACTATAACGAAAAATACCTTGGAAGTTTTGACCTATCGTGACGTGCACTATAGTGTGTAACTCGTCCCGTCAGGTGGACAAGAGTAGGGACTGGTATACGATCGAAAATATCACGTTTTGTCGTGATTTTCAACACAGTGCCTCGATGTTTTTTTTGTTCCATAATATTCTCTACATTTTCGTGAACTTTCACGTTAAAAGGTACTTTGTATTGTAATTTTAGGCAACTGTTCGGCGGACGCGACGAAACACCATTTTTTTTGTAAACATGACCTCTGGTCCAAGTTCCCGGAGGGAAATGGGCACCGAATGAGATGCAGTTTTCGGGGATCGCGCAAATAGTCCTATTTGTAAAATGGCTGCCCACAGGAGTTGCTTTCGCAAACAAATGGGATTTTAATTTCATGATTTGATACTCATAAAATTGTTGGATTTTGATCAATAAGAACCCAGAAGTAATTTGACCTGGTGGTCAGAAGCGTGTGAATCATAAGGAATGAAACGCTTGTGTTTTGATAAGGCTATATTTTGTAGCGAAAGGGAGTAATATTTGGACAAAATGGCGATTTCTCTGTGTTCACTTTCGGGCGATAATTCGGTGTTTTTTTGTTCCCAGTTACTCTGAAATCCATATCAGCGACATTTAGAACTGAAAATGCACCGTATAGAGCATCTCAAATCTTAGTTTTTTTTTTTTTTTTTGTTAACAAAATCGGGATTTATGTCAACTTTGAACAATCTTCTTGGCGTTGATCTAAACTGACGCACGCGGATCTTTTAACCTTTTTTTGGCAAGTAATAGTGCACAATTTGAAAAAAACGGAATATCGACCCTAGAACCATCCATAACTTTGGAATACAAAACGAACAAGGCTATTTTTTACATTTCTATTTTTTTTATAGAGAACCAAACAAATTATGAAACCACCATTTTTTTCATGATTTTCTCATAAAAATCATATTTTGGGGTAAAAAGGTTTTCCTATTTGGATTCCTTGAGTCATTTTCCGTCTAAATATGTATGTTTTTTTATATAATGTGGAAACAATCATTGGAAGGCAAGAAAACAGTTCCTTTGAATTCCTGCCTTAACACCCCCCTTAATGATTGGCCAAATCTTTAATAAGTAGTGGTTTTTGCTGAACTTGATTACTTTATAGTAGGCCTATTGTATTAAAAACGTAATTTTATATTATTTTATTTGCAGAATTACTGCCAGTAAAATACTGTACTTTGAAATTGGACATATTTTTGGTAGAGTCGGCTCTGAGGTCTCAAAGGCGAAAGATTCATTTTTTTCGCCACCAGAACTTTGTACACTGTATTATTTTCATGTCAGTGCCTATTAAATGAAAAGCGTTCACTTCTTATATGAACAGAGATAAAAGCATTACCAATAAACTCAAACATTTTATTTTTAGAACTGATCAATTAAGGGAAAGTGGGGCTGCCTAAAACAAAAAGGTTAGGATTACAGTAGAAACGCCCGACCGACGAATATAACCTAAAGGTGCCATTTGATCTCTAACCCCTCTGTTTTGTTTATGTTGCGCTAGATATCTTGAGAAAACTTATTCCCAAAATTTTCAGTTGATTTGATCTAGCACCTTGGTGTTATGAGAAAAATGTTCATTCAAATATCCCATTAGACAATGTATAGTAATTTCTGTCCGTTGACGGACAGAAATTACAAAATCGCGAAGTTCTTGCAGAGACACATTGAATTTGCACCGTCAGATTGGGCACACATACTATACTTAGCCCGACGGTTCAGATTGATATACAAATCTCAACTTTTTGAGGTAAAATTTTCTTCCCCGGGGGACGAGGCTGTGGATCACGAATGACCCTTAAAAGTCAATTTTTAAGGATTCGAACTTTGGTGAGCAGAGCGGCATGAAGCAATCGTGGTACGAGAAATGATATTTTTCGCGCGGGTTTTCATTGAGCCATTTTAATTAAATAGATGAATAAAACAGTCAGGAGAGGAGCAATTTATTCTCAAGACTGCGAGTGAAATATGTGTACTTTGTTTCTAAATATTCAATTTTAGCAATCGGCTTTCCCCCGTCGTCGGGTATGAGGTAAATTAGTCACGCTCAATCTCGTCAAATTTCCAGCAGAGTGTTGCATATTTACATTTCAGTGTGCTTGCCTAATAGCTGCGAAATGCATCTTATCAAAATTGATGGACTCATTTTTAGTATGATGAGATAAAATTATGGTAGTATAAGTATCTTCTGGCAGGATTTATCGACGGTATGACCGTTCACTGATAGAAAATTGCAGTTTGAAAAGGCGTTGTCAAAATTATTAGTTGATAGATATATCAACTCTAAACCTGTAGAGTTGCTATGCTTCCCTACCAACTATAATTGTTAGCCCAATGCAAGAGTGCTGTTTTAGTAATACGTAGTTGACAATTGACAATAAATTCAATTACTACTGAATAGAAACTATTACAAGAATTACACTAAAATACTTTAAAAACATTTAAAGGGACTCAGAATTGGAAGGTATGAAAAGAATATGCACAAATGTTCGCTCAATTGGGCAGTGTTGTTTTAGTAATATGGAGTGTGCCAGTTGACAATAAAATTCGATTAATATAGTACACGTACTACCGCTCTAGAAACTACACAAAGAATTTACACTAAATATTTAAAAAAGGGAATGACAGAATTGAAGGTTTTGAAAAGATGGTTGGTTGGTTGGTTAGTTTCGCTCCTGTCATTGCTGACAGCTCGTGCCTAAGGAGAGGCGATGGCCAGAGATGACGATCTTCAGCAAATGAAGAGAAAAGCACAGTCGAAGAGGGTGTCCTGTAACAGCCTTTGGACGAACAATCGAAGACGCTCTTGACCTGTCCCTCTTTTCTCAAACATTCTTTGCATAATCACCTAATTCTCCAGTGTTTTCCTTCACGCATGATAAAGTTACCAAAAATCCTTAAAGTCTGGATGCAGAGTTCTTTACAAGGCTTCTTGTCCACCACATCTCAGGAAGAACATGGCGTTGTCCTCATTCTCGGGCAGTGGCCGTAGATAAGGGGGGTGGTGTGGGGCACAAGGGGGGCACGTGCACGGGGCGCCACCCAGGGTGTGAGGTGAAAAGCCGCTTGGGGGGGAAAATAAAATACACTGTCACAGGAAGAGAGCCTATAGTCATAACTGAGAGCACTTTGAAGGTACTTAAACTGGTTAAAACTCGAGAGCTTCGGGGGATTCGCCCATGGACCCACCAGGGGTCAAGTATTATAGATCCAAGTGCTTCCTGATAATGAGAGCTCTCCCGAAGGCACTCAACATGCTACAAGGCGAGAGCCTCCGGGGGCCACCTCCGCCCTGGACCCGCCAGGGCAGTATCGGGCCGTATAGTTCATCTACTTCGAGATAATGAGAGGTCTGAGAGCTTCCGAAGGCACTCGATAAGTGCTTAAAACCCAACAGCTTAAGGGCTCAGCCCCATGGACTCCGCAGGGCAGTAAGTTAATTGTTCGAGATAATGGAAGATCTGAGAGTTCTCCGACGGAACTTAAGCATTGTTAAACCCGAGAGCTGCCGGGCGCTTCGCCCCTGGACCCCCCCCCCACAAGGGGGCAAGTATAGATCATTTGCTTCATGATAATGAGATAAAGGAGAGCTCTCCGAAGGATCAAAACCTGCTAAAATCCCCCTACAACTTCCGGTGGGATCCGCACATGGAATCCTCCTGGGCGCAGTATATTTCTCTGCTGTCACAAAGCAAATGAGGATACCTGCGCTCTCCGACGACCACTCAACATGCTAAACCGAGAGATTCGGGCTTGCCCTGGACCCCCGTACGGGGCCCTATGCGCGACCCGGATCCACTTGTTTTTTGATTTACGCTACGCCCGCTGGGGGGGGGGGGGCACCACGTTACACACCTTGCCCCGGGCGTCACATCCACTAGCTATGCCACTGCCTTCTCGGTCCATGGGATGCTAAGCACTAGCCTACAGCCACCACAGATGCCAGACCAAAGAGGGTTCTATATAGATAGAGAGGCAAAACCGTAGTAATCTTTAGAAATTCACCCTCTCGCATGTTTGCCGGACCACAAAGAAAAACTAGAGTAACAACAATATAAGCAATGGCCTGCCTCCGCTTCTGCACTGATGTGGGTGCCGCTTTGCATTGCATATACACTAATAGGTAGTGATACAATTAATGTATGTGTTAGAGGTTGGCCGGTGTTGTAAAAATAGTGGACCTGGTCATGTGCTCATTAGATACTCTTTTTTTATATGCCACTGGCGCTTAGGTGAAAAGATGTATTATGGGCTGGTTTATTTAAACTCAAGAACGGGGGGCTGATGGGTGTCATTCTTCGTTGTGTGGCCATGGGTACGGACCAAAATTTAACCACCAATAGCCCCCAACATCCATCAACTGATTATTTGGCGGACTTGTTTGTATCGAATTGACATTATGTGTTATACCAAGCCCCAAAACTGATAATTATTCAGTGCAATATCAAATGTCAGGCCCAGCACGGACGACAGGTGAATTGCGTTCACACCCGTGCCGAGCACCACATATCATAGGCCAATATGTACGGTATGATTTGGTGAGGGTTTTGTCCATGGGTAATTTGCGTTGTAGGCCATGAGGCAAAGCGAAAAAGATGCTCGGATAAGGATAACGGTGGCGCATCCTGGGAAAGTACTTATTCTTCAAAATAATGTTCCTAAAATTATAGAAATTCAGTTCTAAGCGTGTTCTCACTTCTAGAATGTGCACCTTTCTCGAGAAAATTATTAAATGCTATCTCAATTTATGCCCTGAATATCAGTGACTACGGGGGGTAATCCATGATTCATTGCTCCAGCAAATAATGGGGGGCTATTGATAAGTAAAATCACTTTGGTATGTAGAAGACCAAAACTTCACAGATTCCTTTTCATCTGGAACTGTAGAGCCATTTTTATTATCCACGCAACTGAAAAGATTTGCCGGTGTTATACCATCACCCCGATGTAGATTAAGCTATTTTCATTACGTGAACACAAATTACCTATCATCTTTCACGGAATAAATAAAGTTAGAGGTTATACGTGTTGTTCAATGTTCTTTGACCCTATAGTTCATCCTTTATTCGAAAGCGAAAACGAAGGTGAACAAGCTCATGTGAAAAAAAATGTTTTGGATAACTGTGACCTAACCATCTGTGCAGACCCAAACCCGTAACCTGCGCCGTAACACCATTCTATGCAATTTATTGCGTTTAGAGCATAAATCGAAAATCATTCATATATGAAATGCAGGGTGAACCGGGCCGAACAAACTTTTAATGGACTAGAAAAGAGTCTATATAATATGAGTAAGTTATGGGTTGTTGGTTTTTTCGACACCACGATGGTAGGTCATAGCTTGCCAATCAAAATTTTGTTAATGATTTGTTCATCTGTCGTTGCTTTTGAAATAAATGATGAAAATAACGATTCAAAGTTCTTAAAACCACCAGAGAAGTTTGAGTTTTATTTTCTTAGGCGAATGAGGATGTCGTCAATCTAAATAGGGCGGTTGTGGAATGATGAAAACAATTTCAACAGCTTTGATACAACACACATAACAACGGCTTTGCGTCTCCAGAGAATCTGTGAGTCTGTTGTCTATTCATCCTATTCATAACGGGCGGATTTACTTACAATTAACTACCATATTTGCCCCGGAGTCCAGGAAGTCAATGGGAAGTGGTGTACATCCAGTGGTCACTGTATTCAGGGGGAAAAAGGAAATGCATTTAATTATTTGCAAGGGAAAATTTGCACATAATAAGAAGTGAGCACGCGCGAGAATGATTTTGATATTTTAGACAATTTATTTAGCAAAAAATTATTGACTTGTAGGGGTGCGTCACCTTGTAAACGCTTATGGAGTTATGAGATATTGCCCGCAAGCCTATATGTGGCTATTGAAAAAAACAGAGCTTGGACAGTAGACAAGTTTTTGTAGTTCTAGTAATTCCTCTGTCAGCTCAGATCTTGGATAGATTGAACATTGCTGCCTTGCTATGAAACCGACGCCGGATCTGATGCCACAGCACCCTCCTTTGTAATCAAGGATCCAATAAAGTTGAATTGATAGACAATTTCCAATAACCAGTAAGGGCTCCTCCCTACTTTCAGGACCAATAGCCGTCAACCTAGTCTTGTATGACATTGTGGCGCAACCAAGCGTTCCACTTTCCTTTAACTTTGTTAGGGGGGGGGGGGGGGGAGCTGGGGGGGGGGGGGGAGGAATGAAAATCGGGTGGGGATGTCAAAAATTGCTAGGACATTTTAAAAAATTTGGCCCCAAAATCGCGGATTGATGTTTGCATACACGGAATAAAACTTACCAAACTTTGTGCATAAAATTCGGATCGGATTTTTTGTTACACACAGTATGCTATGGCAATATTTTTATACATTAATGTCAATGCATGAAAACGAAAAAAATCCGATATAGTCAAATTTTGGAATCGAGCATTTTAAATGATTATTTGAAAGGCTATTTTTAAATAAATATATTCCAATCTCTGAGTCAGCCTTAATTAAGGAGAGGCTAAAGACAATCCAGGGAATTTCAGTATAATTTAGGGGTTTGCCAGGTTTGCCCCAAATCCAGTAATTTCAGTCTAATTTAGGGGTTGCGGGTTTGCCCCAACTTGAAAAAATGGTGTCTATTGCATGAATTCTCACACACTCGTACTCATATTAGCCACAAAGGGTGACAGAACGGTCAAACATGGTGGATGTCGAGGGAATCAACTACGCTGTGTGTTTCTGTGTATGCGTATGAACCTTGGTCAGCTAAATAAAAACACTCCGGAGTGGTTATATTGTAAAATCATTCTGTTTTTCCCCATGATAGAGCTGATTTGGGCTTAATCATTTCAGATGAGGGCTCATTTGTATAAAAGCTTTACAACTTTACAAAAATATCACTTTGGACAAATCTTTAGGGAGCAATATTTTCCAAACATTGCCAGTGTCTCTTAAATTTCACAGTAACATGATAATGCAGCAATTCTGCTAACACATGCAGAAAAATTAATGTAAAAATATAATGAAAATGCTGAAACATTTGGCACACTTTACATTTTCGCTGTAGTAATTATTTAAAAAAAACCTGTAAAAAATTTTCCAGTTCAATGTTCAATACGGCATTTTGTATACATGGGTGCACTCTAAATCATTTGTTTGACGAATTGCTGCACAATATTTTACTGTAAATTTTTTTTAAATGACATACTCCAAGTATTTGGACACATACATGTATAAAGCCCATCTTTTGGTATAAAACACTTATACATTAGTGGAATCAAAATATGGAATCTGGTTAATAATTAATGCAAGGTATAAAATAATGTCATGGATGATGAATTCGTGACAATAATTATGGTATGCCCTTGCCGATAGACCTTACATCCACGCTCAGAACAATGGTAATATACCAGCAGCAAACAATTTGGAATTTAATGTTTTTAACTTTATAAAATGTTAAATGTAGGTCTAAGAAAGGTTCGGAAAACATTTTCTTGAAAGTAGGATTGTCAAATGAACGTCTTTCCAAGACACGACATAGAAATATTTATAAAACGTTCAGTAATTATATTTTTTGCAAGGATATATGACATATATGTATGAGTGTAGTCTGATCTCAAGCTATCACTCAGTTTCAATGATTGTAGCTAGCTTTTGCATTTAACATTCATTTTCTCATTTCCTCTTTAAATAGCTGGTAAAAATCATAGGCCTATTTGGTATTTTATAGCTTTTTATATCATTATGATATCCTGGTTCAATGCATAGTCCATTAGTATGTTTTAATTTACTCTTTATTTCATCTCTCTAAGATAAACCGTTTTTGAGATATCCTTGACACAACGACAACATGTCGTTAAAATTCAATTTGGAGATATCAGCGATTTAGTCTGGAAACACTGTTTTCTAAGTTTTAGTATATTTTAGAAATGCTCTTTTACTTTATTATCAAATAATTGTGGAAATTAGATATCAAAAGCTCATTTACTTTCTGAGATATAATTTTTTAAAGTGGAAAAAAAAAAATAAATATCGCAGCTTGAGAAAACAATAAAATACATTAAGAAATATCATAGTTAATTTCAATTTGAAGTTACATTTTTTTTTACCATAACTTTTGAACGGAAGCTCCAATTGTTGTCAAACAAAATGCAATAGAAAGGTATTTTTTTCTCAATTTTAATTTGTTTTTATTTTTAGCCTTCAGAAGGGGTAATTCCACCTTAACGGAATAATCATATGGTCTATTCTGTGAATGGTTTCCGAATTGTGTCAGAAAAAAGTGGGTCAGATGGGTCACCTTACGGAAATACCCAGAGGGTGTATTGAGTCAATCCCACAATGCACCAGTTTTGGGAAATTTCACCTCAATAGGGTCATGTGATCCCACCAAAATCCTATTCTTAACACATAAACACCCTGACTTTTACACTCATTTTCGCCCCCAAAGTGTTAGTACTTAGGGAATTTTTAGCATGATCATGAAATGTTTTGTGGTCCTCTAGCATCTTGTCCACTTTTTATCCCTAGGTACTGACATGAGTTTTGTACAGTACAGTATATGTAAATTGCATTGCATTATGGGATTGTTCAAAACACCCTCTGGGAAATACGCAGCATTCTTGCGTTATCACTGGAGTGCACCAATTGCACGCCCAATAGACTCCTGTTTTGGTACTGTATGTAAGCTACATGTATTATTTTATTGAGTGCTCATCACTATGAATTTCCAATAGTATACTTGATTTTTAACCCTAACCCCGTTGGTAACGTCTTAAACGGACTAAATGCCCAGTATGCACCGATACAGGCAAAAAATGGAATCACTGAATGCCCAAGCAGCACTTAAACATAAAGCATGGGGTACAGTGGTAATCGATCCATAAGAAGGAGCATAATTGCTATAGTCTAGAAAAGTATTATCAAGCATGTCATTTTAGCCTGTTTTTTTTTAAAATCCCGTAAAATAAACGGGAATTTACCGGCAGTTCAAAGATGCATCCAGACTGTCAGTAGAAAACCGTACTGTGTAAAAATCACATTTCCATAGTTGCATGTTCCATATGCCCCCCCCCCCACGAATTCTGCAACCTTATCCTGTGGATTATTCAGTCAAGGTTGCAGAATTCATAGGGGAGGGGGACTATGGAATTCTTTCTCAATAATTGTGTTTGTTTTTGCGGCTATTCCGTCATCGTTTATACTGCTAAGTATATTGATAAGTGTGCCCTTGCGTATATTTTATAGTGAAAATATACTTTGTCTATTTCAGGTTAAAACAAAAGAAAAGTCTGTGAAACTGAATCATGCCATGTATGTCCATAACTCTAAATAAAAAACTGAAATTACGGTATTTTACCGTCAGGCGAGTAAATTCAGTTTAGGAGTGTTTCTTAAGTGACCCCACAGAAAGCCTTCTATAACGGGAGTTTATCATGTAGTATGTTTTGTCCATTTCCCATTTGGAAAGCATAGCGTAACTTACCTTAAATAACCTGTCTCTGTAGAACAGACAGCGAATAGTAACCCAGAAACTCCTAACTCCCTGCAGTAGGCCATACACCGGTGAAAACTGATAGATCTTAATCGTGAATTAATTCTTTTAACGTGTCCGTCTCGTAGGCCTATCTGCATCTCTTTCCACACGGTGTCCTTGTGTATATGAAAATAACCCAGGATTCACTATGTTATTCATGTCGAAAAGAAATAATAATGGCTCGTTAGTATTACTTTGTTAACCACTCACAACGCTGCATTGAATTGATTTTATGTCAATACACTAATTGTTTGGGGGGGGTACAATACGTGTTATCGAATTTATTTGTTGAGAACGTTTGGATAGCTTGGGTGAATGAAAGACTGTAACCTACGGTCAGCGCTTGCGCAGTATCTGGTAACTAAGGACAACTTCTTCGATTAAGGTTTCAAGCGATGACCCATGAAGAGGGGTGGCTGTGTGAGCCGCAGTGTGAGGTAAACGTGTCATATAGAAGTCCCAATATCAAATGAGGTATTACAATTGATTCCGTGCGTCATGCGCTGTATGATGTGTGCAGTAGCGCTTGACGGAATAAATGTCAATACCTCATTTGCATCCTTGGGACTTCTATATGAAACGTCTACCCAGTGTGGTGTTCTCTTCGGTGGTGTGTTCATATGTGAGTTCGCTATAAGTAAGTTGGCTAATTTTCCAAAACGTGGAAGCACAGAAAACTTGTTTTACTTTTTGTTTAGAATTAAGAACCCTTTTTCCCTTCCACAATTACCGCCTAACCCTCGTTATGTGCATACATGAATATGCATGAATCACTGATGTCGATTTTTAAAAGACCTTTACCTGATATTGTGGTAGGGTATTCTAAAGGAAGTCCCCCCTTTTTAAAGTAGTAATGTTCGTGTTAAAATAGTTGAGTTTCCAATAGGTTCTCTACATTGTAAAAAATCTGGGACAAACTGGGTTTAAGAGTTGGCCATTATCATGATTATGGTTTCAGGATTTAAACATGTTTTGATAGTCTTTTTGATCGCATTTAGGCTGCTTCGATGTTTTAATGCCAAGTAAGCTTTCTAAAGACAACGTTTTTGTATTTAAATGTTAAAAACGGTTTTTAAAAAATTTTGAGGATACAAATTTCTCTCAAATTTGCCCTTATTCGGTTGTAAAGAAACCACGTAGCCTGAGAATTTTCGAATTTTTGGACCACAGGACGAAAGAAAACCGCAAAGTTGTTTTGAACTTGCTGCTATCGTCCCACGTCCCTATAGAAAACCATGCTTTGAATTGTTCTGTCGTGCAGGACAGTAAATACTAATCATCATCTTATTACATAAGACTCGGCTTATTCACTCAGGTGTGATCTAATCCATTAGTAACATTCCAAATATGAAAAAAAAACTGGGTTTGAAAAAAAAATTAGGGCGCTTCTCTCTGGAAATGTCCTCATGTCTCTTTAAGCCATCTAAACACAAGGTGTCCAGAATTTCTAAACACTGTTTTTACAGTTAAAAGGTCCAAATACACAGAAGATCTTTTCATTTGTAGCTGGTTGCGTGTAGGGCCTCATCTTTGGATGCCTTTGACCAGTGAATGTATACTTATTAAAAATGGCCGTAAAAACGTCGTTTTAACTTTGCAGCTAGGACTCCGAATGTGCAAATAACTGTAAAACGTCGTTTTTACTGTCATGAGTCCCAGCTGCCGTTAAAGCAAACGTATTATGATTATTTTTAACAGTGTACTTGCACTTGAAGTTAAGAAAAGGAGGTCAAAAGAATGAATCATGTAACAAAAAATGAATGGCACACCGGGACATTTATAGGTAGTCATATATTGGAACATCCATAGATAGTCAGTTGATATCTTATACTTGTTATTGTTCTACAGGAAATGCACAAAAGAAAACAAGGCGAATTGAAATTACTACGGTTCTGGGTTCGAGTTATGTAGGCTTATACTGCGATTTCTAACCATGTGCCCGCTTCATATTGGTATGACTTATACTTTTACTTTTGAAGACGGGACTATTCTATAGAGCCCTTTCGCTTCGTTATTTCCTTAAGTAGATAAGTCATTGGATACCAGTTTTCTTTCAGAAATAGTTAGTAGCGATTTCTTCATAATGTAAACAAATCGGACCCCCTATTTTTCAATCAACGTCTTATTTTTGTATTGAAATTGGAAATTGCTGTAGTAAAGACCCCTGTAAGTGGCTATCGTAACACCTTATTTGTCAAAATTAGTTTATGCTTTGTTTACTAATAAAAGTCGGGATCCGACTTTTTAAGGTCTAGAAACAAGACTGAAAGAGTCGTAAATGGCATCTTCAAGGCCACCATTAAAATCAGAGACGTTAATTAATTAAGTCTTAAACGTATCTGAGTTTAAAATGCTTAAGTGTCTGTTAACAGTAAGTAAGGTGTTGATATAACCTAACAATAGCAATTTAAAGACAAAATGGTCATTTTGAATTTGGACAAAAATTACTGATTGTGGCTTTTAAGCACTGAGATTAAAAACCAAAATATGACAACTGTAAACCACCCTTAAAGGAAATATGTCATGATTCTGACTATTTGGAAATTTGGTATGGAGGGAAAAAGCTTAAAGTAACGTAGATTACATAAATCAAACATAGTTGTGAAAATTGTCCACATTTGTTGAGTATTTTGCCCTGTTAATTTCCCGCCCAATGGCTTACTCGAAAACGATTCGACAAATCCACAATCGCAGGCCAAAAGGTAACGTCAAAGTGAGGACCATACATAATTACCGTCGGGGTGACCATCATTACGCAGTGTTGACACTTCAATAATAAAAAAACACAACGAATGAAAAAAAATTCTGGATTCTGTAACTTTTTTTTCTACTTTTATTATACTTTCATTATCCATCAATATACAGTGGCAGCAATAACAATCGAGTCAACACGAGTTTTGGTCATCATTGGGACGTCACGAGTTGGGCGCTTTGCATAAATAAAGCCGTGGCGAAAAATCCGCCGTTTTTTCGTTTTGTCAAAAAAAAAATTAAAATGCCTCTATGTTTGTTAATTTTACATCAAATTGTAGTATTTTTTTTACTTTTTTTATTTTATTTATGTACAGATATTTTTATGAATGTATTCAAACTGAGGCTTGACAAAAATATTGACAATTTCCTTTTTAACAGTTTATTGTGTCCATCTTTCACGCAGTGTTTTTTGGAAAAATATTATCAATCTACAATCAATAAACTTGCACATTTGTTTTACAACGTCATTTTTTATTTTTATCAAGATCCAATAGAGATCATTTCACAAAATAACGTCATCTGTTTTCAGATGTAGTTATTATCATGCTTATTGTGAACCCTACACTATCTCTTTAGTTATACATGGGGAGTACGTGCCGCCTTGCGGAACTGAGATTTCAAACAGAAATAGACTCTACTCTAAAGGCAGTTTCGTGGCGGGAGCAAAATTGCTATACTTGATCCGGTGACATGCCCAACAAGAAATAATGGAATAAAGCGCACGGGAAGGGCGAGAAAATTACCCAAAATTAGTCAAAATAACATTCATTTGGCCCAAATTTAGACCAAAGTCGGTCGCAATCCGTCATAAATCGAGACGAAAAAGCAACAGTTATTCCATTCGTCCCGAATATTCGTCCCGATATATCGAACCAGGGAGAGCAAGTTCCCCTTGGTCGGTACGCAACTGCTTAAGAAGAGCAAAGAGAGTGGCGCATCCACGGGAGAAGCACCTCTTAATGCAAGTTCCCTGTATATACTGTTACATCTTCACGAGAATTAATAATCGATCAGATAAATTTGTCAAAAGTTTCAAACGGTTTTTGGTCATAGGTAATGGGTTTTCACCGTTTTATTACGCATTGCTTCAACTGTATGAGCATGTATGCAATTGGTTTAGCACTAAAATAATCGTAGGGAAATTCCACTATACCCGCAGAGCGTCCCAGAATAATTACTACCCATCGATACCCAAAATTGTATATTTCTCACCATAAAAATCAACAATATTAGGATAGTTGGTTTAATACCCAACTTTACCATACTGAAGCCTTCCATAAGAATTTTGAATCAAGAAAATCAGACTAACCAAATTGAAAATACATTCAAATGTGTTAGAGAGGCTGAGTCATCCTTTGGGCAAAGTGAATTAACAAGCACTTGATACTTATGATTTTGGCACCAACTGATAGCTATAGTAATTCCTTTTCCATTGATACCAAAATAAGTACCAGCATACCCTTTATGGCATCACAATGACGTCATAAAGACCGTGAGTCAGCAAAAAGTGTCAATTTGACAGAGAGTGCACAATAGGCAAAAATTGAATTTTGCACCAAAAATATTAGGACTATCAGATTTTTATGCCGATTTTGGCTCAAAATCATAGCAAAAGACAGGTTTTTCATACATAGAGAGGGTTTTAGTGCTTTACTCTGTGCAGAAAAGTATCAAAAGAGTACATATAATAATGCTTATGTAACAAAGATTTTGTGACAACCAATGACCTTTGCTGCCTAGCGAGCTTAATGACATCATTCTGACGTCATACTGGGCATATTGGTACTCATTTTAGTATCGAAGAAAAACGATCACCATACTATCATTGGTACCAAAATCATAAGTATCGAGTGCTTTATAACAGAATTCCCGAGGAATACTAAAATTATTTCAAAAAAGGCTTGGTATGAAGAGGGTAACACACATATACTTTGTTTCACCACCCAAAGCTTAAAATAAGCATCTCTAACACAATTGCGTGTATTTTCACTTGGTTAGTCTATTTTCAAGATTAAAAATTCTTTATGAAAGGTTGGCAGTATACTGGAAGTTGAGTATTAAACCAACTTACCTATGTTATTGATTGTCTATCATGTCTATGGTGAAAAAATAAAATATTTTTGGTGTTACTGCTTAATAACAATAATTCTGGACACCCTGTACACGGGATCACTCTTAAGTGAAAATTCCTGCTCTTGAGGCTGCTAACTAGTATACATTCATAAGGGTTAAAATATAGGGTTCGTGGCTTCCCAAAGGTTAAATTTTATGAGGATAAGATGAACATCTTCCCCGTTTACCATCGTGTGTTTACATTAAAGACAAAATACAGACCTAACCACAATCCCACAATGCAAGTATTCACAAATACCACACACAACACACGGTAAAACCTTAATTAAATCGTTAGTTTGAAAACGGGTTTTGAAATATACGCTTTAGATTTAATCTAATGTGAACGCTCCCCCCTGTGGCGTACTTTGTTCTAAGGCAAACTATAGTAGATTTATCAAAATAATGGAGACCGCATTAAAAGTTTTAGGTCCGTCCATTCACCGTGAGAGGTCAGAGGAATATTTAATGGCCACAGGTATAAAAGTTTATGGTGCTCATAAAATGTGTAGTAATGTAGCGAGTAAATAGTTAAAAAATGTGACATAATCTACATTGGCTTATATCTAATATAGCTTGCATGTTTCATTTGAAGTATCGCTTGAAAACACCAGCAACTATTTGGCATTAAATGTTGTTATGTGAACAAACTTACCTTTGACACTACAAAATATCATTCCTTTATCACAGTACTGGAGAAATAATGCATTCTTATATCTATGCACACGTAACACCTAAGTGTTTTATTTTGCCATAAAAAGTGGGGCTAACTTGTATAAGAGATTAGCACAAGCGGATTTGACCATCCTTCTATCATTAACAACCATTTAGAACTTAATCATCAGTTCCAGTAATCCGATTGTGTAAAGTAACTTTGTACCATGGACACAATATGTTTTGGGAATGCAGCAAGCCTGTCCTCCCCCATGGCCGGGGATTGAACCAAGGGGGTGAAGCCATTCAAAAACAAGTCGTCCTTGCTGGGCGGCTGACATTTTGAATATTTCACGGAATAATTTATTAGTTTGGGTCTTGTATACACACATAATGTCCATTCGATCCAACATCCGCATATTGTTGTTGGTGGTGGGTTGCTATGGTGGGTAAATTTTGTCCTACCCATGGCCCACAACGAATGAAATGACACGTCAGTCGTCTTGATTTAAACTAAACACGCCTCAATAATACATCTTTTCACCTAAGCGCGCAATTGCATTATGGGAAAAAAGAGTATATGAGTACAATGATCCAGGTACACTATTATAACACACTGGCCACCTCTAACACATACATCAATTGTATCACTACCGATTAGTGTATATGCAACGGCACCGCACGTAAGTGGAAATAAGCGTAGGCACCGATTGCTTTCTATTGTTTGTACTCTATGATTTTCTTGTGGTCCTGCAAAACATGCGAGAACGGTGAATGCTAAAGGATTACGTAACGTTTTGCCTCTCTATCTTATAGAACCTCTTTGGATTGAACATTCACCCCTATGGATGTATGTATGGAGTCTCACGTAATTTGAAAATCTACTATAGTGTAATATCCACTGATCGCTATCCAATGGCTTGGAAACCTGGGCTTCGTGATTGACACTGACGCCATATTGGTAATCCAAAAAAGACCAGGAAGCAGGTGGTTAAGAGTCGTAAATTTAACACAAAATGTGAATCTCATTGAATTGTGGATAAGCGGCATAACATACTACAGAATGCCAAGCTATTTCATTGAGCTCATTGTATTGGAAGTTGCGCCGTAGGGATACATGCCTCTAAACGGGCACCCGGGATCCAACTTCTGTTAAACAGGTGTCTCTGGAATGCTATTGTGTTGGTAGACCAAGATGTCCGCCGCGCCGGTTGCGCATTCATCTATAATACAATTATGTTGTGTAGCCTATCCATTGTATAGAGATCAGTAGTAAAATCGGAGTCCAACATTTTGGACGTACATAAAATAGGGCGCTTGACCGGATTCGACCAACAACCATAGCAGTGGACTGTAGGGAAAGAAGTGGGCGCTCCGTATAAATTGTGAATTTTGCACACAAGTAACTTTAGGCATTGATACACCATAAAATTGGAGGAAGCACTTGCCATCCCCCTTAATGGACCCCGTCTTCGGTTTCATCAAGGTTATATAGGGGTCAAATGTTAAAATGTTCCGATTGGTGTTGAAAAGTCACAAAGATGATGTTGATCTAGTTAAAGGCTTCCCAAAAGGTATAGTTTACAACTATCTAGGCTTATAGTTTCGGAGTTATGAGGGTAAAACAAAACTTAAAAATAGAGAAAAGTCCATTTTTGATTGTCACAGTGGGGTAAAAGTTCAAAGTTGCTTTTGATTCAGTAATATGGGGTGCAAATTGTTCCTAGCTTAAAGGATTGGAATAAGGAATATTTGCCTTATTCTGTTTGTGCTTAGTTTTTCTTCACGCTATCCATCCCACAAAATAGGTCCCAGGTCAATAGAATCTAATAGCTGCCAATAGCTGTTGACTTTAGTCCTATATTTCCTTCTATGAGCTGACCAACAACTTGAACCACGTTTTACAAAAATTGGAGGCAATTTTTAATTTTTGACCCCTGTACAAACCAAATTGACTTATGCTTATAATTCCAAAACTATAAGCCATAGGTAGTATAATCTATACCTTTTGGAATAATTGTAACCATACAACCTCATGGTGTGCTTTTCAACACAATCGAACATTTTAAAATTTTTAACCCCTGGGAACCTTGAACTCCAAGCTGGGGCCTTAAAAGGGGTGTGGCAAGTGCTTCCATTCATTTTTTTAATATTATCACTGTCATAAAAGACTTGTTGTGTACCAAAATTCACAGTTTATCCAGATTTGCACACTCACACGAGATCTGTACACTACGTCCCCCACTACAAACAGCGTATCACCACATGTTATAACCACTACGTCACAGGGTAACGTTAACATAAGCATTAGATTAAATCTGTAGATTATTAAAGTGACATTCAGAGATCTGGAGGTGACCTTAATCTCTTCCTCCCGTCTCCCCCTAGTTCCACAGAAGACCACAAAATAAACAATTTAAAACTCCCAATTAATCACAACATTCTGTTGAAATATTTATAGTTAATTTGGTATATATCAGTTCAATCAGTTCACCATGCATAGGTCATTGTGTAAATTTAATTGTCCGGATCCGGACAATTGAATGTAAAATCGCTCTAGTTTCATAACAAAAATGTATGTCTTCTTCCTTAGATTTTTTTTGTGTTTTTTGTTAAAGGCCAACTCAGAGATTTTCCGAGGGTGGCGCCTTCAATTTTCATTTTCTAATAACTTGTGTTTTTGTTTTTGTTTTGTTTTTTTGCATATACATAATGCTTGTACACATACTGAACACTGGTGCATACTGAGGGAAATAACTGTAAGCTTAAATCGATGTTCTTCAAATAAATGAGTCCGGATCCGGATTTTTTTTTGCACAGTAGCCTATGGTACTGCTATACTGCACATACGGGTTTACTGCATAAAAACGAAAGATCCGATTCATCTCAGACTTTGGGATTGAGCAGTTAGGTAACTATCTTTTATTTTAGTTGACTATTACTTAATACCCAAAAAATATAAATTTCAAAATCTCTGAATTAGCTTTTAAAGCGGAAGTCCTGCAAAGAAAAATATTCTAACATTCTGATTTAAGCCCATATCTACAGTCACTACCAGCAATGATGTCACATCCATCCTATATTATAATTTTTCTTGCAGTTTTCACGCAATTTAAACTTCAAAATTATTTTTAAAGAGACTGTAGTATGTGCTTACTATGTTCGAATATTTTTCTATGCGGGACTGTCGCTTTAATTAGACAGTCGGCAATGTGTACATGCAGAAATCTCACGTTGTTGTATAAAACTAAGGGCGACCTTGAAACCCTTTTCCCACCAAATCTCAGAATGTCCCTTTAAGTGCGAAGGCGTTCATCGCTTTCCTGTATATATTGCGAGGCGTAAGAACGTATATTATTATTAAATACACGGGCTACATTGGGTTAATGGTACTATATACTCAATAATAGTTCTCCAAGTGACAAGGATTGTACACTTAATTGAATCTATCCACAGAGCTGTCGACGCAAACAGCCATTTTTGTCAACTTTTGTCTGCGCAAGTGTTGCTCTGGGGAAGATTATATTAATTGTTCATCCTCGTTCACCATATGCACCCAGAGTACTTTTAACAGGCGTAAATGATACCACTCATTGTTACGTATTATTGGACATAATCAAATTTGAATGGGTGCATGTGCGTGAAATATCTCAAATCTTGGCCAAAATATGTTGGTCAAAGCGATGATCTGTGCATCTCGTCAATTAACCGGGTCTTTTGTAAACAAAATACAATTTTACAAAATATATAGTGCCATTCTCCTTCCAATATTTGCCAGGGCATTTAAAATGTTAGATTATTTACACGTTTCCTGTTTCTTGAGAAAATCCACATATCATGTTTGATTTCTTTACATGAAGTCTGTGCAAACTTGTGCGCAGGAAGGTGATGTAGTAACTTTGCAATATAAGGATACCGCCACGGATTAGTTTTGACTAAATATACATGAATTTCTAGACCAAGGCTGATGATCCCACCGCTCGTGCACCATTGATGACATTACTCTTATTTACAGCTTATTTACATCATTTTCAACTAAACAGTAGCAAGCAATGAATTTAGTTGGTGACTCGTGTATCAACTTCAAAATATATATTTTACTGTTAGCTTTAGCACAAATAATTATTATAGTATTGACTACAATAACTTCACGGTTTAGAGCAGGCCCGTAACCAGGATTTTTTTAGAGGGGCGTTTTTTTTTTCAAAAGGGGGATTTTCTTCCGGGGGGCCGAATTTGACAAAAGTGGACCTTTTTACCGAAATTTAACCTTTTTTCGACAAACAAGTATAAAAAGAATCGTCATTGTTGACTCGCTCCGCTCGCTAAATCCATGTTGGATTTTTGGAATGTGGGAGTCTTCCCCCCTCGCCCACTACTGGTTACGGGTTTGGTTTAGAGTGACGCTTAGTGGAACTGAAGCAGATCTTACTTTGTAAGCGTTACAAAGTAGGCGTATTCTAAGTTTACATAATTTCACTAAAAGCACAATCACCACGAAACTTTTTCCTTCTCTCCGCTTTGTAAAAAAATCTTCGAATTAAATATAAGATATCTTCGCGGCACTGTGCATGCTGTACAAAAATAATTATTTACATATCGACATTAAATGGAGTACACAGATAAACTCAATTCAACAAACGTCTACACCTTTTCCACTCCAGTATGTAGTAGCAATGTCAGTTCTCTGAATCAAGCAGATAACATGATATGCTGTCATGTGGTTTTCTTTTCCACTCTAGCGACGAGATACCCATATTTAGCAATAAGTACCTGATTGCCATCACTTTGAAGTATTGAGGACTTGGCATTTTCCCAGAATGCATTGTAAATATGACATCACACCAATGCACGTCGCTGCACGCGTGCGTCTCAAATCTAAGATGCGATATTTTTGTATCAGGCAGACGGCAACGTTACAACAAAATTCCGCCTTTAAATTTGCCGTCCATTTCGCCATTACACCACGGTTGTGTGCATATTCGTGGGAACCCGCCTTTCATAGGAGAATTGTGCCGCTTGGAAGATGTTACAACGGATATGCTTTATTCCGTATTGTTGAGATGCACTTACCCACCGCCGCTGATTGGTTCCCACGATTACGTACTCCACAGACCCTTCATTCTTAGTCCCTCCCTCGCTTTAATTAAATACCCCTCGCCAGCGTGGATTTGGTGGACATCCGAGCGATGATAGTCTACATTACCAATCGTTTATACCACAGATCCAGGCTGAGAGGGTTATTTTCGAACCCGAAGCGAAGGTAGACCCTCTCAGGGTCTGTGGTATAAGCGACTGGTAATGTAAACTACCACCTGTCAGAGTTCTCCAAAGACCCACTATGAAAGATATATTACCATACTGAAGCGGGCAAGGATCTCTCCTGGATCGAGTGTTTTCCGACATATATACCACCATAGTAGGTCTTTGTGAACTCCGATGGATAATAGTTTACACCCGGGAGTTTACATTATACCAGTCGTTTATACCACAGACCCTGAGAGGTCTACTTGCGTACTTGCGTTGGTGTGATGTCACCAGGGCATACTACGACGTGTTCTGGGAAACCCGTAAGTCCTTAATTATGAAATACAGATTTTCTCTTTTTCGTGACAATTTTCACGATTTTTTGCCTCCGACAGAGATTTACTACGCTATCAAGAAACTCGTTGGCAGCGGCTCTGAACTGACTATTTCGAAGATGAATAAACCACAGGATTACACGCAGGCACAATGAAGATCCAGCTTGTGACCACTGCAAACGCGATTGGATGAAACAGTGCCGTGTGTCCGGAGGCTCCTCCAAGTCTAAAACAATGGCAGGGGCCCAACAAAGGATGAAAACACCTAGGAGAATGAGAAGCGTCACGGCAATACGAAGATCTGGTGGGCCTTGCATTCTGTTAAAAGAAAGATGAACAAATTTTATTATTAAGATAATTGATTCTATACACTTTTTGGAAACCCAATAAATTAATACATTTGGGGAATTTTATTAGAGGTGCTTGAGCGCATTTCAAGCTTGAAGCTGGACTGTAACTTTGTTGCGATATATGTTTTTTTAACACTAGCGCAGTTAATCCGTGTGTGACCTTTGACCTCAGCATTGTTTTATGCTCAGGTCAACACAGTCCTTTTGGCCATATTTGATTTTTCTAAGGAAAGCAAATTTACCTTTAGATGACCTTTGACCTGTGGGGTCACTTTGAAAGCCCAATAACAACCCTCAGTCTGTTCCCTACCCACGTGCCAAGCACAACGAAACGCATAGCCGGACAGACACAGACATACAACTCTTGTTTTTTAGTAATACTAATGGTCACTATAAAGTACATCAAAAGGGTCAACGATATCAGTCACGGTTAACAGCAGCCAAAAATAAAACATTTCTTGGGGAACTGGAAGCCATTGTTGTTGATTTTCTCCAACATTTACATTGACAAGTACAGTGAACAGGTACTTGTTTGAAAATAACCATACAATTTATTGATAGCTATGGCAACGAGCATACCGCATTGTCATTCTTTAGAATTAAAGCTTTTTGTGATTTTACGATAAAAGCTTCTGTCACTGAAATCACCTTTGGAAGAAACACTTCCATTCCCTCGCAATAATGATCATATATTGAGTTATAAAACAAATGTCTGCTCTTGCGTTAGTGATGAACCACGGCGAAAATTACTGCCATAATTTGTTAATAAACGTATTAACCTCTTTATCACTAAGTTCGTTGAAGTCAACTCCTATAAATACAATATTTTAAATCATATAAACATGCTCAAGTCCTTTAAAATGAATCAGCCCGCGCCCGTTGCTTTTTGAGTTGATGTAAATATGGAAAGAACCAGAGAAGATTACGGGAAGAGATTGTTGCCGTGGGATAGAATATTATGTTGTACGCAGGTTTATAAAGCTTTAGCTTTATATTTCTCGCATGAAAAGGGATTTGCCAGAATATAATGGAAAATTCAGCGTTAAAGGAAATGTCAGTTCACGCTTACTGCTGATACATGGTGTTGCTAGAAAGAATTCTTCTTGTCTATGCAATGAAAAAGTACAATCCAATGTCAACAGATGTTGATTATATTTTTGGAGTTTGTCGATGTTATCTTTACTACATTCTACTTTTGTTTAAATATACGATCATTTAGAAAAAAAATAATACGATGTCCTTTTAAAACTTGTGTAAGTGTAAATTTTATTTTAAAATTTTCCATTTAAAATTATCAATTCAATCAATTGACATTTAAATTAAAAGAATAACGATATTCAACATAATTTCTTAATTTTCAAATAACGCTGCTAAGGGGACATCCGATAGGATAATTGGGTTTAATTCTGGTGATATCATGATTGGGTAGGACAAACTGAAACATGTTTCCAGCCAAATTCCGTGTCTTTGAACAAACTGTATAGCATTTGTTGGATAATAATAATGCACAAATCGCAGTTTGGAATGAATTGAGGGTGTGCTTCAAACAAGTTCAGATGTCCCTTAAATTCATATCCAGCTCTATACTTGCGGCAGCCCTTTTAGCTTTGGGAAATTGACTGATGTAAAAAAAAACGACCGCGCCATAGTTCATTTTTTATTGGTTGTAAATGTCACACAGCAAGAAATGAATTTGCCACTACTATTAATTCCCAAAAACTAAACTGACATGAATGAGGGAAAAAACGTCAATACTGAAGTTACAAAATGATGTGTTTCGATTTATCATTGTGCCGTTTTCAAATTATCTGCACGTGCAAGCTGTCGAAGGATCAGAGAAAGAAATAGTATATTATTTATGTCATCAAGCGTGACCTATGTCGTGTCTGGATCACGATGATTTCGACGGCCGATAATGTTCCAATTTGAATATTTATAAAATAATGATTACCTTCAAATAGAAAGGTCGAACTGGTTTTTAAATATTAACTTCGGACAGGTAAAATATTCCAGAATATATTCTCAAAAGTGTATTGTAATCCATTTCTCTTCAAACATAAGCGAGTAACCATATACATGTAGATTGAAAGGTTTACATTGGATTTCGTGTTTTGCTTTCGTGTGTGTTTGCTCTCTTATTTTATTTTCTTGAGGGGTGGCTGGTTACAAACAGTGGCATGGAAATGGTTCCGCGGGGTCTCACTTTTATTTTGGTTAGGTATGTGCCGCCCAGATTTCAAAAATTGAGGCTCCGGAGCTGATTTGAGGTTCAAAAAAGTTTTCCTAAATTTCGGAAAATAAGCCGCGATTTACCTCAATTTCCAGCTACTTTTTGAGGTGTTTCGACGGAATTTTTATAAGCTATCGCCCCAATTATGATCAAACTCGCAACACATATCTATGGCGTGCATTAAAAAATTTTTTTTTTTTTTTTTTTTTTACCGAAAACAGCGTGATATAATGAGAAAATGCATTCGCGACCCATTATTGCAGAATAATGGGCAGTAAACTGACCAATCAGAATGCTGCATTTTCAATAATGGGCAGCGGAGGTAATAGAATTATAAAATAATGATTACCTTCAAATAGAAAGGTCGAACTGGTTTTTAAATATTAACTTCGGACAGGTAAAATATTCCAGAATATATTCTCAAAAGTGTATTGTAATCCATTTCTCTTCAAACATAAGCGAGTAACCATATACATGTAGATTGAAAGGTTTACATTGGATTTCGTGTTTTGCTTTCGTGTGTGTTTGCTCTCTTATTTTATTTTCTTGAGGGGTGGCTGGTTACAAACAGTGGCATGGAAATGGTTCCGCGGGGTCTCACTTTTATTTTGGTTAGGTATGTGCCGCCCAGATTTCAAAAATTGAGGCTCCGGAGCTGATTTGAGGTTCAAAAAAGTTTTCCTAAATTTCGGAAAATAAGCCGCGATTTACCTCAATTTCCAGCTACTTTTTGAGGTGTTTCGACGGAATTTTTATAAGCTATCGCCCCAATTATGATCAAACTCGCAACACATATCTATGGCGTGCATTAAAAAAAGTACGTGTGTTCGTAATATTGCGTGACCACTTTTTCACATAAGCATTTTGTTGGATGAGCACGCAATGACCTCTCTGCTTTGAACCTGTCATGCTCTTTTACGTCATATAAAGTATACCGAGCCAGGTCTATTCTTTCATATAGTGAGTTACAATTATTTCATGCAATAAACCCTAACCCTAATACTTGAGATGCATTATCATTAGCAATATTAGCATATCTGCAATATATTTTATGATACCGCAAAATTCCTGTGCATCCATTCCCTGTGGGAGTTATATACAATTCTAAACATTCAAATAGTTCTCTTGTTTGGAATTAAAGTGGGTAGGAATTCAGAATTTCATTGGGTCTATCTGTTCCTACTATTCCTTTAACTTGCAAAAGTAAGCATTCGTTATGTCTGGGGAGATAAACATCACGAATGGGCTAGTCTATGCATTTTGCCCATGCATATGCCTTTGTGAGCGATGTGGATTTTGTGGGACACTTGACCTATAAGTGTGAAATATCGAACAGGCTTAGAGAGCTAGGTTTATTGTCTGTTGAGTGTTGACGGAACGAACTGATTTGGAGCAGTTTGACTTCAATTTTAGGGAAAGCGTTTGTCGCGAATTCGTGAAGGTCTCTGGAGTGCTATAGCTACGCATGTAATGTTAATGCATGATAGAATTAAGAAACAAATTATCAACCGATAGCTACCGATGTGACAATAATATTCTTCCGTATATTATTGTTACACCAAAATCGGTTTTATATATATGAATTACGCTCTAATTGTTTTGAGCTTTTCATGTTTGAAAGTTCTTTTGTGGCTTGTACTGAAACCTAGTTTATTAAATTAGACTTTTCTAATTTCGGCCATTCAGGTTTACTCATTTACATAGATAACAAATTAAAATTTGCATCCTTTAATAACGTTTGTTTTAAAAATCGGTGGAATTCGATGACATATTTGCGAAATGCAGGAAAGATAACAGTACAAATCTTAAATCTTTGAGGAGAAATCTTCAATATGGACTCAATTAAAGGGAGTACTTCTATTTGTTTCAATACTAATGGTGGCAATGAGCATTACGTGAGAAGAGCATGCCAAAGAACAAAATAAACTTTGGAATACTCAATAAAATGCTTACGGCGATGTGCCAGTAATGCTTGATATTTGTCATCATGATATTTTACTTAATTTTGAACCAAAGAAACTTGATTTATGATACCAGTATCTTTTGAAGAATTCTCTGAGAAAGCCAAAAGCGATTGTCATGCATTATTTTTCTTTAGATGTAAACTTTTTCCGTAATTTGGTATTTTTCTGATCTTCTTCCCATTTTCCCTATCAAGATGACAAACTACACTGTAAAAACATTACAAATTGAACACCTTTCTAAACACATTTTGAAATATCTGTTTAATAACTTCTCTAGTACATGCATAATGTACAAAAACACGATTTTACTTGCGGGCTTTACTTATTTTCACACTTAATTGTGTATTTTAAACTGCAGGTCATGGCTAATTTTAGGTTTCACTGAAGCATCGCCTTACAATCATGAAGCGAAACAAATGAATCTTGTTACGAAAGAGATATCTTTAGATATCCATGGAAAAGATTCTCAGTGAAAATAAAGACTGATTTAAAGTGGTGTTTTTGTTAGTTTGTTATTATTTGTTTTTAGCTTAAAAGCATAATTACGTCATGTCTCCAGATTATGTTTTAAACTCTATTGTTAGATTTTCATAAAATTTGCTTTGTTTCAAATCAGACCTAAACAAAGTTACAATAAAGTATAAAGGAAAAAGGTAAAGGTGGCCTTGTCGAATATCCACCCTTTTTTAGCTGAAAAATGTAATAAAAACTGTAATGCCCGCACAATCTGAATTGTATTTTCTTTTTTCACCTATGACACCTTAAAGAGAATCGGCAAAACATTTTAAGGGGACAGATCATCCGAAGGTTTTGTGGCATTTCCTAAAATATCAATGGAGGACATACTGCATTTATAGAAAATTTTAGAAAACTGGCGGAATTTGGTAACGGTCATACTTTTGAAGAAAATCACCATCGAAAGATGGAACTGGATTTATGCAAAGAAATCTATAAGTTATCAGTACCTCACACCGCCTTTAATACTGATACTACAGATTTCACAAGCCACCTTTAATTTAATAATGATCCTTACTGATTTGTTTGGCATGTATCAGTACTTCAAGCCACATTTAATACTGACACCTACAGTTGTCTTAGCATTAAGGATCAGTACTTCAAGCCACATTTAATACTGACACCTACAGATGTCTTAGCATTAAGGATCAGTACTTCAAGCCACATTTAATACTGACACCTACAGATGTCTTAGCATTAAGGATCAGTACTTCAAGCCACATTTAATACTGACACCTACAGATGTCTTAGCATTAAGGATCAGTACTTCAAGCCACATTTAATACTGATAATGATTTCTTGACATGTAAGTATCAGTACCTCAAGCAACCTTAATAATACTAATACGTACAGATTTCTTGTCATGTATCAGTACTTCAAGCCACCTTTAAACGTGCTTGTTCCGATTTATGTTTATTGTGTTCTCTACATGATATGAGAGCCTGGCACTTGCACATACACCCCAACAAGTACCCTTTGGAAACAAACTGATGGTAGACGCGATAATGCATATTGCATCGCCCTATTCAATACTGTGCTAATATTAATGGTTAACCACTAAAACGGCGGTTTTTGTTTATATCTTGGGAATGAAATGGATTTGAGGGCTCAAATTTCAGGACGACAATGAGGAAAAAATACGGCCTTTAATTGAATCAATTTTTCGATACTCCTTCTGGGTAAAGCAGGGGGGTCCCAAAGGACGATCGGACAAGCACTTTATTCTGTACTTACCGTATTTCTTGGCTTGTAAGTATCAGTATCTCAAGCCATCTTTAATACTCTTACTTACTGGTTTCTTGGCATGTAAGTATCAGAATCTCGAGCCACCTTTAATACTGATACGTACAGATTTCTTGGCATGTAAGTATCAGTACCTCAAGCCACATTTAATACTGATAATTACAGATTTCTTGGCATGTGAGTATCAGTACCTCAAGCCACCTTTAACACTGATACTTACTGATTTCTTGGCATGTAAGTATCAGTGCTTCAAGCCACCTTTAATGCTTGGCATGTATCACTACTACAAGCCAACTTTAATACTGATAGGTCCAGATTTCTTGGAATGTAAGTATATAATTATGTCAAGCCACCTTTAATACTGATACAGATTTCTTGACATGTAAGTATCAGTACCTCAACCCACACTTTAAATACTGATGCTTACAGATTTCTTGGCATTTAAAGTATCAGTACTTCAAGCCACCTTTAACACTGATACTTATTGATTTCTTGGCATGTAAGTATCAGTGCTTCAAGCCACCTTTAATGCTTGGCATGTATCACTACTACAAGCCAACTTTAATACTGATAGGTCCAGATTTCTTGGAATGTAAGTATATAATTACGTTAAGCCACCTTTAATACTGATACAGATTTCTTGGCATGTAAGTATCAGTACCTCAACCCACACTTTAAATACTGATGCTTACAGATTTCTTGGCATTTAAAGTATCAGTACCTCAAGCCACTTCTAATACTGATACGTAGAGATTTTGATTTCTTGGCATGTAAGTATCAGTACCTCAAGCCACCTTTAATACTTAGGGTTGCGCCCACTTAGGGTTGCGCCTGTTGGTTGCACTCTCCCCCAGCTCTGGCAAATTTCTTCAAATTTGCCCATCATTTGTTGTGATACTGATTGGAAACTTACATCATTGCAAATGGATTGATGCCTGGATTGCTTTGGACCTACCATCGTGTCTTAATTTTGCTGATTTTGTGTGATTTGGGGAATGATCATCATTGCACAGAGCAGAGTCCATTCTAAATATGTGTGGACTAATAGCTGCATCACTGTGTGCTCTATATTCTTTGTGTTTTACATCAGCTACCCATGGCTAACTCTGCACTGTTAACTAGTACAATAACAGTATTGATTGGAATAATCATGTCAGTGAACAACACTGGACACTATACTAGACAGGAATTGATTGCATTAAACACTGGGAAATCAGTTAGAGTTTCTCCTACTGTGTACAGTACACTGAAAGAGTTTGGTATCTGTGCTGTAAAACCTACCAAGAGAGGTCTTCGTTCAACTAGCAAAATCCAGGGAAGACTACTACATGAGTCCTTTCCCAATATTTCTCCCCAGAACAATCCCCAATGTAATGAAGCTGTGGAAATAGACTTGCCCAAGTCTCCAAGACTAATTCATAATACTGAAACACACCTTGCTGTCTGGAATGCCCAGTCTATGAAAAATAAATCTTCTGTTATATGTGATCTCATCATTTCCGAAAATTTGGACATCTTAGCAATAACAGAGTCATGGCTTAGAGGTGATGCATATGATGATCAAGCCTTGGATGATATTTCCAATACTCTACCCGATTTCTCTATTCAGACTTTACCTCGCATAGGCAAGCGTGGAGGTGGTATTTGTGTCATCCACCGAAAAAGGGTAAAAGGGTACGAAACAGAGAAGAAAGTGCACAATTTCCAATCTTTTGAATGCCTCGAAATGACATTCACTGCTGGACACCAGGATTCACTTAAACTTATAACCGTTTATCGTCCACAACCAAAATCTACTAAGCAAACAGCCTCCAAGTTGAAGAATTTTCTCATCTCCTTGAGTCAATTTGTGTCACTGTATGTCCTTTCATAGTCTGTGGTGACTTTAATATTCACATGGACGATCCTCATGACCGTGACACCAAAACCTTCAATGACATTCTTCAGTCAGCCATTCTTATCCAACTTGTTAATGAACCAACTCACATACGTGGTCACATGCTGACTCATCATCACCAGCAAAGAAAGAAACTGTGTGAATGACATGTCTGTGATTCATAGCCTTTTGTTTTCAATGCTGCTTTGTCTCGCCTTCTGTCACCAAGCGCACTGTCAAGTTTCGCAAGATACGCGAAATTGATTTGGAAATGTTTCGTTCAGCATGTACTGAACTCGACCTCCCTAACTCCTTCTGAGGATATCAATGAATCTAACTAACAGTATAACCCGCGGTAAAAACTCGGTCCTCAGTGAACTCTTGACAAGCATGCAACCCGTTATTCTCGCCAATCTCAATCAAGACCAATACTTCCCTTGGTATGCGATCCATTGCGTAACCTTGAATCGTGATACCGCTCCCCTTGGAACGAACTTTCAGGAGTTGTCCCGTGTGTTGACAAATAAATATTCTCCGTAACAAATCCATGGAGTACAAAAAGGCCATTATTAATGCAAAGAAACTCTATCACCAACAAGCAGATTGAAAACTGCGTCAAAAACAGTTATTTCATGTTTTGTTGATAACTTACTGTTCATCTGCCCATCGCAACTGCTGCCTTCACACACTTCTAAACGAGACTTGCCTAAGGTTAAAGGACTTCACTATTTCTTCCATGAGAGATACGTACCCTTTTCGCTGGCTCTTGCCGTCTATGATGCTCGCACAATGTCGGTAACATTAGCATAGAGCTGTTCCCTCAATTCAGCCCAATTCATCCCCTTTCACCTGAAGACATTCTGGAAATCACAAGAGCCAAATAACATCATGCTCTTATGTATCCTTACCTGCTGTTTTACTTTCACAGACTTTGGATATTCTCTTCCATCATGAACAGTTTATAACCAACAAGTCTTTAGAAGTTTGGGGTTTTTCCATCTGACCTCAAGTCTGCATGGTTTTAACCACTTCCTTCTCAAAAGGCCATCTTGATCCCTATAGGTGAATAAAATTACCGGCCCAATCTCAAATTTTGTCCTTCCTCAGCAAAGTGAGCGTGCTGCAGCAACAATCGTGAGATTCTACTGAAACAACTTGTTGCCAAAACACATCTGCTTACAACAGTACCACAGCACTGAAACCGCCCTCACTCGGATTTACAACGACCTTTGATGACTCGGCACCAGGAGGAAGCCATCCTTGTGTCCTGGACCTCACTGCAGCTTTTGACACCATCGATCACAATCTTCTGCTTGATCGCTTAAAATGCAGGTATGGTGTCGGAGGTAACTGTCATTAATTGGTTTGCTTCCTATTTGAAGGACAGACAACAGAAAGTTGTCATCGCTGATGAAACATCGGACCCTATGTGTATGGTCTGAGGCCGGCACCAGGGTTCTTCTGCAGGCCCTATTAGGGGTTTCTTATACGGTCTCCTGTTGTGGATATCATTCGCGCACATGGTCTTTTTCGATGTGTCCATTTACGCTGACGATCGCAGCCTTCATCACCATACACCTAACAGTCGGTCCCCACTTGCTATAAACAAATTGACAAGTGCATTGTGGAATCACAACCTGGATGTTAACACTTTACCTCATGTTAAATGACATAAGACAGAGTACTACATTTACTACTACTTCCAACTATGCATAATACCCAAATCTCTCATCTCACCGCCGGTAATTCGCAAGTTACCCCAGTTCAAACTGTCGAAATCTTGGTGCCATCTTCGACTGTCATCTAAACATATCGCCCCATATCAATAACATCTGTCGGGGGCATCCTTTTTGCTCTGAGAAAGGTTGTCAAATACGTAAATATCTGGACAATCAAACTCTGAGAAACTCAATCCACGCCTTTGGTCACATCAAGATTGACCATAATAACGTCCTTTCTTCTCATTGGTCTTTCCTGTTAAGTAGACGCTCAACGCTCCAAAAGAATCCAAATTCCGCTGCGCGTCTTGTCTCTGTCCAGAAAACGTGAGCACATTACACCAGTTCTCTGCTACGATCTAAACTGCTTCCAGTTCAAAACAGGATTGCTTAAAATTTCCTACTCACATACCAATTTCTCAGTGCATGGCACGTCATCTCTCCGAACTTTTTTTCGGCATAATGTTCCCACCCGCGTCTTCGTTCACTTACAAAAATCTTTGAAGACCTCCTTCTGCTCGTACTAAATCATACAGTGAAAGAGCCTTTTATATACCATTGCTTTGCTCCTAAACGTGGAATCATTTGCCAACGAGATTCGCAATGCACCATCTCTCACACAGTCATCTAGCTCAAATCATATCAATTCAAGTTGCCTCTTCTTATGTTTCTCACTGCTATTTTGGTTAGGTTTTCTTCTGTTTTTATTAATTATGCAGCGCATTGAGATGGTTCTTACGTTATGCGCTTTATAAGCCCGTATTATTATTATTATTAGAAATACAGGTTTCTTGGCACAGGTGATTATCTGTACCTCAGCCACCTTATAATACTGGTATACAGATTTCTTTTTCTTGGCATGTGATTATCAGTACTTTCATCAAGCCCCCCCCCCAAACCCCCCTTAAATACTGATACTTACTGGTTCTTTGGGCAAATGTAATATCATGCTTCAAAGCCACCTTTATATGATACAGAGTTCTTGCATGTAATATCAACACCTCAAGACAACACCTCAATACTGATAACATAGTTCTTGGCATTTAAGCATCAGTCCTTCAGCCACCTTTAAACCGCTACAGATTTCTTATTGGCATGTAACATCATTCACTTCAAGCCACCTTTAGACCGATAACGTACTGATTTATTAGCATGTAGTAGCACACTCAAGCCACCTTAATACTGAACTTCACTTTCTTGGCATGGAAGTATCAGTACTTTTAACTTTTCAATATGTATAAAATGCGAACAAGAAAAATTCAAATGTCATTTAGATTAATTTTTAAATGTGACCTTTATCAAAATTCTGCCATTGTATTTTTGGATTTTCTTTTATCAATTTTACGTGAATAATCGCGTTTATTCTCAATGTACTGACTTGATGTTTTGACAGCTTTTGACCGACCATTAGAGGCCGCTCTGTGCGTCGATTGTACCTTCAATGAATAATTAATCACCCCGTCATTTTCGAACGTGCTCTGCCTATTGATTTTTAAAAAGCACGTTTCAAAATACCCTTACAACAACACCTTAAATGATAGCAACCAAAATTTGTCATTTTAACACTTGTCCCTGCATCTATTTTATAACAATAGATGCAAAGCTCGGAGAACTTAAACAATTGAAACGAAGTACAGCTTAACTACTTGGTCAATCTTCCGCTCTGTACCTAGACCTTTTCAAGACGTGACCAAACATTGTGACAAAAGTAAGGAACCAAAAATAAAGACAATGGTATATCTCCATTTATATTTTTTTAAACTCATATTTTATAACTATATAATGTATTTCTGATAAATTCGCCCTACGAATCTCCTAAGAATGACGCCTAGCTTGAGCAATTAAGTTTGCTTTGAACAGAGAAAGCGGTTCTTCGTATTTTTCATTCATTAGATTGCTTGATGAATCGCAGGCGGAAGGACATTACCTAAAAGCTGAGTTGACACGCTAGCTAATTTTAGCAGCTGAAACAACGGATCATGGTGTGTGTCTTCATGTTATTGATTACAATTATTGACACGGTAACTTTTTGATCTTTGATTTGATTACGTTAATAATTTTAGCTTTAACTCCAGCAGAAATATCATGGACCCCAAAAGAGTGAAAACGTCACCTCCCACAGTGAAACTTTTGTAACCACTGCAAAACAGTGACAATCACTTCTTACAGCTGTCCCTATGAACTCCTCAAAAAAGTGGAATTTCACTCTTTTGGGAGTGTTTTCAAGAGCTTGCCCTGTGTTACCGCCTAAAAAGTGAAATTCACTTTTGAGTGTGTCTTGGATGCTTGAAATAATTCCTTATGCACCTCGGCGTGAGCTATCCTAGGATGAAAGGTGCAGAAAATGGCGTCACCAGCCATTGGGTGCAAGTAAAAAGAAGAAATCGGGCGGATCTTGAGAAGAAACTCAACACAACATTTTAAGGGAGGGGTATGGGGTCTGAAAGCAGTGAACGTTGAAGTGATTTTTTCTTAAGTTTCCTAAATAATGTATAAACATTTACACTCATATTGCAGCCCATGTCACAAAGTTTTAAAATTCAATGTCAATTGTCCTCTGGTTGCCATGGTAACCAGTAAGGCCGCTTATTGGATAAACACTAGAACGAACGTAACTAATAACTAAATCATAGCTATAACGAAAACTTGGGTGGGGGTGTAATACAGCGTGAACCATGAAGCCGGGATTTTGATACGTTGCATTACACGGAATCGACAATCAAGTCATTTCCTGCGTGATTTGAATTGGAACACAATTGTTGAAAATCGGGCTTATGGTTCACTAGCTCCTATATGTGGCTGAAGATGGGTGCCAAATTTCATGTGCATAGCTGTAGCGTTTCTAGTTACGTCGTTTTCGTTTTGGTTGTTTGGTTTTTAAACGAAACGAGTTATAGACATCGAAAAATATTAGACAACATTGAGGGGGCTTTCGATGTGAAATATGGATTTTTTAAATTTCATGTTATACTGAATATCATATTATTAAGAAAGAATCAATTCGGAAATCGGTGCATCATGTCCTGTAATTAATTTTTAAAATTAATTTCTTAAATATAGCAGGGTGAGAAAAACAATAAAATACATAAAAATTCACTTACCGGTCATTTAATTACTTTAAATTATGGACAAAAATAATATGAGTATGTATTTACTTCGACTTAGCCAAAATAAATGCGTTAAAATGGGCGGATACATAATATCTTTTAAAATATCTTAAACTATAACCATTTAAATTTTTCACATGATAAAGTATAGGAGGGACTATACGGTTTTGGCAAATTTCGTGTGTACACTGCTGCACTTGAAGCCATATCGCGGAAACGAATGCACGATGCGATCGAATAGAAAGCAGTTTGTAGATTACAATCTACACAATTAAGCCATTGCATTATCGCATTTTTCTAAATGGAACAATTTTTTACCAAAGTCAGAACCATACCCCCCCCCCCCACTTAAACCACACTTAGGGTGCATATTTACAGGGACACGTATCAGTACAGCGGTTTGAAAAAAAATATAGCCGCTTGCAGGGCAGGGTATAGGAAGGCTGGAGCTGTTGGAATGATGACACTCGTGGGTGTGGTGTTGGTGGGGGTGGTGGTGGTGGTAGCAGATACGTATGGATCTTGGATAAAAGGAAAATTGACAAGGCTCAGTAGTGGTGATCATTACGGGGTGCTGTTGATCTGGTATTATTGGGAGCATGAGGGAGAAATATGAAGCTGCGTATAATCGTGAAGGAAACTGGATAGCGATAGATGATAGGGAATCTTGAAGAGTATTTGCTGAGCCAACAAACGTCTGACGTGATGGAGTCCCAACCAACTTGTTGAAGAATGGAGGTGTTATGTGTGTCACCTTACGTGATCAGCAAATATGGCAGTGCTCTCTGCACCTGCTCAAAGGCTTGTCCACCGGGCTGTCCAATGAAGTTGATGTATGTGGATTCGAAACTCCGAGCATATTCGAGGCGCGGACATAATTAGGGCTCATAGGCCTTCTTCTTTACGTCTCTTGAACAGGGTGCTATAATTGTTATATTGTTCTTCGCAGAAGACCTACGGTTTATTAGATTTTGAATAGCATTTTGACAGTGAGCATTCCAACGTAGATCTCTGGCGATAGTAATACCGAGGTAATCAGGCTGGTCAAACGATGGGAAAGTGCTGGCTATGAATAAAATATTTGAAGAGGCTTGGTGATCTTTAGTTCATGTATCCTCGCATGTATCGGCGTACGTGATTGGTCAAAACCGTAACGTGACCATGTATAAACCAGCCGTTTATGCATGGGATGCCGTGACGAACAAGAGTTCCTACCAAAATACTAGAATGAACCCCGAATTTAACGTGTAATTTGGTGGACGGCGCATTTTTAATATTGAAATCTTTCACCCAATCCTTTCCCCATTCTATCAGAGGCATTATGAACTCTTTCATTGACTTTCACTTCAGAAGTTGAAAACAAAAATAAAAAATTTCGGACCATTGTTGTTGTCCCAAATTTGTTCGCAATCAAGGTCATAAATAGGTATAGAGAGAGTAGAGTAAAAGAGAGGAAGGTAGCAAAGATGAAAGCTCAGAGAAAGATACAGAAAATAGATAGAGAAGGGGAGCAGGGGGAAGGGTGAGAGAGGAAAATAAAGAGAGAAGACGAAAGAGAAAGGAGAGGAAAGGAGAGAGAGGAGAAAGATGAGAAAGGGAAAGAGAGTTGGGTGAGTGAGACAAAATGAAGGGAGGGAGAGGAGTGATAGACAGATATCATAGTTGCATTTTTTCACATATTCATTCCCACGCAGTAGTTTTGACGTAACGCCAAGTATCAACTCACCCTTTTTTATTAAAAAAATGTCGTCTCAGATTCTGTGAAAGATACATACTACGTGCGTTTCGTTAGAAATAATTCCTTTTCTTGAATCGTTTGTGGTGTTCATGCCCTAAATTTGTGCGCGAGATATATATCTTGTGATGGTGGATGGGTACGCCTGTCCTTTAACATTTAGGAAATTGATTTCTGTTTGTTTCGGATCTTTATGTTCTTTTAAAATTGCGATGATGTTAAATATTTGGTGAAGAACGTGTTGATCAATAAAAGCTATAAATCCAGTGAAAATTGAATAGCGTGGACTTATGAGTCTAGTATGTGAAGAAAAGCGACAAATCCTATGGTACCATAAATCTAGTAATGACCTGCTTTATAAGTACATTTCCGTATCTTCGTCCGGTCTCAAAGCGTTGATTTCTATGCTACCAATATTGCGTGCAAAATTTCCTACAGTTGTGAACCATATTTTGGTTCTGAAAATTAATTTTTAAGATAACGTAACAATTTATATTACATGAGATCCCGCTTTATAATTAAAAACAAAAATGAAAAGAGCCTCAAGCTGGAAACTATTACCAATCCTATATCCCAACGTCCCTTAACTGCATTTAAATGCACTTTTGAAAAAATACGGAGCGGACCCTGTCTTGTTTTAGGAGGAAATTGCTCCTAGATCTAACAAGAAAAATAACGCTACCTCCCTTTTTTTGCGATGATCGTCAGATTTTCCTCTAGGGACGCTTGGGATATAGAAGACCTCTCTGTAACTTACAATTTTAATTGAACTCAGAAATCACAGTGGGGTTCCGCAAGGCTCAATATTGGGGCCGTTACTCTTCATCATTTTATGACACACAAAGTATCACAGCATTTACAATATTAACGGAACCGCTATCTATAAATCTGCAATAAAGTAATATATAATATTCACCGTGACCTTTGATTACATTTTCCCGTATGATATAGGGCTTGCTATCATAAATATTTAAACACTTATCAAAACTTTCATCAATTTCGCAAGAACTTGCATTATACTTTCACCAATGTTCACCGTGCTCTTAAATTGAATCTGTTAACAGGCCCCTTCTTGAACCTAAATACTAAATGAACAGTGCAAAATATCCTTTAGAACACTTTCTTCATAACAATCCGTAAGGATGCACATGATATAGGCTACAATGTAACCTTCAACCGATATCAACTGGGATGAGGCAGTGCAGTTTAAATACAACACAAAAAGTAAGTCCCCTCTTTTTCGTTTGTAATTACAATTTTCAAATTTTGATGTTTGGTATTTGAACATTTACCTTTCATTGTTGACGAAATTTTGAGTTCTGCAGGAAAGGTTCATGTTTCACGCATTGTTGGGCGGAGTTTTATACTTTTGGTGATTTTCAGGCAATTTTTACACTAAATTAGTCATAATTGTTGGAAGTTAATTTTAAGAGTGGCAGTTTTGGGAGTGTCTTATTATTCTTAAATTGGATTTTATCTTTACGTGCATACAAGACACATGCCAAATCCTTAGGTGCAACAAGATATTTATATGCAGTTAGAGTCATTCATTCATTTATCATGGAGGAGTTAGGTCATAGAAGTATATATAGTTAACTTCGTATGTAAACTTGGTCAGGTATCCTTGCTTGGCGAATGGGGACATAGAGGTACACTTTACCTCATGTCACGAGTTATGTAACTTTGACAGGTATCCTTGCTTGGAAATAAGGGACATAGAGGTAAGACTTTACTTCATGCATCATGAGCTAAAATGTATTTGGTAACTTTGACAGGTATCTTTGCTTGGCGAAGTTGAGCATAGAGGTATCAATTTGCTTCATGTAGTGTCGAGCTATTATGTAACTTTGACAGGTATTCTTACTTGGCAAAGAGGTTTTAGTATAGCTATTAGGAGCTATTACATTGTATGTAATTTGATGGGAACTAAGTTGATAAATATCTTATTATCAATGACAGAGATTGTGTGATAGTTTTCTAAGGAGGTAATAAATGTCCTACTGGCAGATAAGCACGTAAAATGATAACATGTACTTTGTTTTATTTCTGTCTGGGGGAAGGCTGGTTACGTATTTTTAAATTGATGTGTCTATAGATGAAAAAGAAGGAATTTGAACGCTCTTTTCTCAATCTCCCTTGCTAAAACGAGTTTGAATGTACAATAATGAAGTTGAATAATTAAATTAGAAAAAAATAAACCCTCATTTAGGCTTATCATCCAAATTCGGGTAAATTAAAATGACCGAATCTTGAAAAAATGCTCAAATAATGAAATTGGCTGGGAAAAACTTCACAAAAAGACGGTGTTTTTGTTTTTTTCGCTCCAAGAGTGATTTGATACATTGGTCAGCATTCTAAATATGCCAAAAACCTGGTTTCAGAAGAAAAACAATTTTGGACGCATTTTTCTGTAAATGTCCTAGTATCTCTTTAAAGGAAAAGAATGTCAGTGAAACATCCGTCATGGGCGTATTTAAATAAAACCAAAATGAGAAAAGATTGTTATTTTAAGGACGCTCCTTGTTTTCCCTTTTAATCAAAATTTTTAATTTAATGAAACGTACACTTACAGTTTTTGTTGTCGCACCAATATTTTGTTGGGAGCGGTAGTCGCACCAAATATGCTCGGGGCATCGGCCACAATCGGTGGTTTGCCATCGCCGTTCGCATGATTAACTGAACTCGACTGATTCCCCGCATTGAAGGCACCCCTGCCTTGAGAACCAGGGTGTGGTATTCCACAAGCTTGCTGAGACACGTTGACGTTGGATATCTCTGGTGGATACTGACCCTGGTTCAAGTAAATACACAATTAAGTTCCAGTTAGCATTAGAAATCATTGCTCTATTCCAAAAATGTGTTTAAACAGTTTGGCCCGTATTCCAAAAAGGTGTTTAGCGCGATTTTAAGCTAAGCGAACGTTTATATGTGAGATAAACGTATCGCTTAAGTAAACGCAATTCCAGAAAGGAGTTTAAAGTTAAAGTTAAACGTAATTTGTAACATCGCCAAAATGCGTCGAAATTTAAACTAGGTACGGGGCTAGTTTAAGAAACGTTTTAGTGTGTGTTTTCGTCAAGTGCACGGCTCATTGCACTGTCCAGTTGACAACGGCTATGGTGCATATCATTCTCGCCCAGTTGGTGTATCGCCTTAAACGCTACGGAAAGCCATAATACACTTTGTGCGCTCAACCATTAAAACACAATAGGGCCTTTTATACACTCAAGTTAGCGTCTTTAAAAAGGATGATGTTACTCGTGTTTAAATCTTCTGTTTAACCAAGCTAACGGTGAAAAATAATTCAACGCGTTTTGCTTAAACGAAATTTTAAATTACGGCGCTTTTAAGCTAAAATCGCGTTTAGCTAAACAAGTTTTAGTGTAGGCTGTAATGTAATTTCGTGTATTTTTTCTGTTAAAAGCAAAATTCCTCTTGATTCATTGTGTTTTGGGTGTAACATGTTGGAAAAAATATCTTGGAATTTTTTCAAAACGTTTTTAGGGTGTCAAATCCAAGATGGCCGCCAAAATACATAAATTCCATTATAATTAGTATTCTGAACGCAGTATGAGGTCCAAATTGACGAAAATACCCATATTTTCGATACCAAAGAGTTCAAAAACAGCTAAATTCAATCAATATTGCAATCACATTAAACAAATCCAAGATGGCGTCCAAAATGGCC
>JAMKCH010029123.1:0-17698 GCA_023653785.1 Ophioderma brevispina
TCACCAAGACTTTTCGTTTTCTCGACATTGCAGTTTTAGCTTAAAATTGGACTTCGAGGGCGGTTCCTAACAAAGTACACATCATATCAAAAGTTTAAATTTTAACTGGTTGGGCCATCATCGATGGTTGATTCCTTTCTGAAGATTAGAGTGTGCAACACTTCAATTTTCCGTGGCATCCATTTTAAAATTTGATTGATTTTGAAAACACCTCTCATTGGAATCAACAGGGGTCAACAACCTTTCTTACGTGTGGGTTCAATGGAGGGCATTTTTATGACATTAAAAAGCTCTACAGTTTTTAAAACCTCAAACCCACGTACGTGAATTTCAGAAAGTGTTCATAATAAAACCCTCAACTTTTTGAAGTTAATTCACCATTTTCAATCGGGATGCACATTTATGGGAAGGAAACGCGCCCTCAGAGCTCCAATTTTAAGCCAAAAAATGTTCATTTTCAAGAAAACGAAAGGCTATGGGGAGATGAAAGTTGCATTAGCACATGATTGTGCTAATACCCTTAAAACATGGGTATTGCCACCAAAGTAAGCAATTTGAACAAAAAAAATAATTGAGTTATGATCAAAATCAAATTTTTGCCAATTTGACGGCCATTTTGGATTTTCGATGGGGCACCCTGGTTTTTGCAATTTTTCAGTTTTTTCTCAAAAGTTGTATCAGGGTGATTAAAGTCATCAACTGAGCCTGTGTTCGAAGTGATCGAACTTGACCTTCTATAGCCCACCTTTACTATAATGACTGTGACGCTAGTCTTGCAAACATGCTTTGCTCGCCAAATGCATGAACATATGGTAGTGTAAAAAAAATGTTCGAAAGGTTAGCTTCTGCAGATATCTGATGATAACGTTGAACCCACTTTATTTAAGATTGCATAACATGCACGTACTTGTTTAATACTATCTCCAAGGCCACACAGGCTGTAATGACAAAAGCAATTACATAATAGTCAGAATACATGCACGTTATTATTTTTCACTGGTTAATCCCCAGAGCACAGAAACGAAACACTTACCAAAAAATTACATAAAAGGACATATGCGTGGTATTCATTGTTTGCTGACCAGTAAATTGTAAATCAATGCTTCAAATTTAGATTCATCGAAATATGGCCATATTCAATTCATGTCCGTTTAAAGAAGAATATCCCCCAAATTTTCAAGCATTATTTAGAAGTCTTTGGGTCGGAGAATGGTCACAGCGATTTGGCCCCATAAATCTCTACAACATCAGCAATACACTGTAAACTTCAAAACGTGACTAGAAGGAAAAATCAACCTACTTATAATATGCATGTTCAATGAAGAATAGTCTTGGCCTAACAAATAAAAGCACTCCCAATTAGGGCTCTAGTACTCCACTAGGTTGCTACATTGTAGTAGAGCAAATTGCTATTGTTCTCAGTGTAAGAAGGGCCACAAGAAGGACACAGATGCACATGTTTTGGAAAGTACTTGGAAGCACGGTTCAAGAGCTTGTGTTTTCTAGTGGTCCTTAGGTAATGGAGGAACAATCGTTTGTGCCATATCAATCAACAATCAATTTATTTGGAACAACACTTTTACAACAGGGCACCACCGTTACAAACAACGGTGAGGTCCTATAGAAGTTACAAATAAGACCTAATTACATATAATATAATAAAATACTTAGGAATAATTTTAACAACTAGAATACATTATAATTATACCAATTCGCAAATACGAACACAACCCCCACCCTGATGCACACAACACAAACACACACACACCCAACACACGCGCGCGCACCTGCACGCAGCTGTCGCATGTAGATGTATACATTAATACTTAAATACACTCTGCTCTCTCAAACACGCGCACACATAACGTTGTGTACATAGCACATTAAACTCTGGAAAGAAATATAGTATATCATAATTCAACAGCAGCGTCCTCGCGGAATATTGCCCTGTTGCTTCAAAAGGTTGGCATGTTCTGTCCATGGCCCGTTTTAAGGTAGTTTTACAAAATGTATCAAAGATAGAAAAAGCCAACTTGATATCAGTGTTTGGGAACATCTTGGAGAAAGATCACAATCGAAACAGCCTAATATAAGACATTTTTAACATTTAAACTCACCGCGGCAAAGAACTGCCAAATACAATCCCAATTATTAACAGGACAGCTTATGTTCAGATTACAATATTCAGCCACTCTAATATCTGAAGAGCACTACAAGTAAACAAGAATGCGGAACATCCTCATCACCATTATTACATAAGGGGCAAGTGCTTTGTCTATAGCGGGGGGTTCCATGAGCTAATAAGGCCATTCAATAGACAGAGTATAGATTCTTAGCTTAATTCAGGGATGGCCACCATCATCAAAATCTAAGCCACAAAGCAAGTAATCCTCTAAGTTGGGCCTAGTCTTGACTAAAACATAGCTCAGTGAGGACTTAGCCATGCCCCATATAACCATTCACGATAATTGATAATACTGTTATCATTGACAGTACGGAACCAATTTTGTGTGTCCCCACAAATTAAAAACATCGGCCTGCACAGTCAATGAAAACATATGCAGATGCGACAACCACCGAAAATGTCTATGTTAGGCAGCACAGCGTGACATATGTTTGTGGTGTATAGAGCAACTTCGGCCAACGGTGCAATGGCATATCCGGAGCCTTCTGATAGAATTTAACACGAAGGTTATTTTGTGATAAGGCAATGGAGTTTGACAGCCAAGATCAACTACAGACAGGCATTTGGTGTGTTTCTGGGCTAAGATGTGCCTGGCCATTGATATTGAGACATTCCGTATTTTCAGGCTTGTGGACCCCCAGGGACCCATAAAAACAGATGACAGGCAAGTTAATTGACCGACATGCTAAGTTCTTCCAGAATAGGTCCCCGTAGAACACGATTAAAATTGTCTTGCACGTCAATAACTGATTTAATAAACCCGATAAGACGATTACCTTTCCTGATGACCTCATTAATATGTTGATGATCCGATCAAGAGTTCTATGATAGTGACCCCAAGATATTTGTACTTATCAACTTCACTAATGAAACTGTTGACCTAAATGCCATAATCTGTTCACATTCAACGTCCGACAATAAGAACATTGATTTGGTATGATTAAGCTTATTTCCAATGTCGCATGGCAAAATGGCCGCGGAGGATCTAACTTTTTTGGCGGCTCAAATTCAATCATTAGCCAAAAGCACGACATCATCGGCCCAAATAAATACCAATCCGAACATCAATACTCTAAGCCTTTATTAAAATTATGATTATTAAGAATTTTTGCAAGCTCATTGATATATAGCCCAAAATAAAACTGGCGATAACACACAGCCCTGGCGTGGTATACACCTCATCCACGTCAAAAAAAATCGTGACAATATTACCAATTTAACTTTTGGGGGGCCGAACTTCCTATATTAAATTAGCAATAATTTTCCACACGCTAACGAGGATACCCCATATTACAAAACGAAAGAAGAAAGAAGTCTCTCCAAACGTATATCGAATGCCTTTCGGAAATCCAGGAAGGCCATGTATGTGGTTTGCCTTTTTTTTTTTTTTCCCCAGCAAGTCTACTAGATGCCACACTCTTTAAGGTAAAATGTGGTCTCGCACCTGCTAATTCTTTCTGAAGCCGCCCTGGACTTCCGACAGGAGCAATTAGATTTATCAAGAAAATTGGATTTCATAGCAATAATTCTATTAAATATTTTAGAAAATTACAACACGTGAGCGTGATCCCCCTATAGTTATTTAAGTTAAAAACTAGCAACTACGTGGAGTAGTACTAGAGTTGCTACACTGGGAGTGCTTTTATTGTTAGCAAGACAATTCTTCTTTGAACATGCAGATTGTAAGTAGGTTGATTTTTCCTTGTTAGGTCACTTTGAGTCCAGTGATACTAACCATTTTATTTGAAAATTGTTCTTACAACAAAAAAAATGAATTCGTCTTCAGGGGATTCTTTGTCCCAAGTTTAAGTGACTTTAAAATGTTCCTAATTTTTGTAAAATATTGAAAATATCCTGGCTACTAATTATTGCCCCAAATAAGCAAATTCTAAATTCTTTTGGCAAAACCTGGGTCCCCACAGAATGCCAATCACTAGAGCTAGTAAAATCCACTCCCTAGGCCACAGTTCCGTAGATGGCATTCACATATGTATGTAGAAAATACACCCCCTGTTTTGGGGGTATGATATATGGTACCCAGATCACACAAGTTCCAATTCATGTTCAATGTATATTACAGTACAACCCAATGAACTTTGTCCTGGGTGGATGAGCGTATTTGAACTCATAGTGAATACCCTGCTCTTGAAGTAGAGGGGAGAACACCAACTTTTCATCCATCATACCGTACTTGACGAGAGCAATTTTGAGCCACTCCGAACCAAGATAAACCGACATAACCGCCCAAGAGGTAGAGCCTGGTGCATGGCTGATTACCCCCAGCAGAGTTATGACAGCCAATGAGCACAGCCCAAAACTGTCCATGATGTGAATCCGCCAATTACGTAACTCCAACAATCAAAAGGTTGATATAAAGAAAGAGTTATTAAATGTGGCGTAGAGGGACACGCACGGTTGGCGCTGAACCCAAGTGTGGGCGTTAACAAGACGGCATCGCAAAATGCACATGTGACTGCCGTAAGCTTAGAGATTAACCGATATTGTATCGGACAATAGGCGGGGCCGATTTGCAAAATCGCAGAAAATCGGATCAGCAAAAATATGTCTGAGCCAGCTGATTCTCAGCCGATGTATGAAAGAAAGGGATGAAGTATAAAATGGTATTTTCCAGTTTTTAAGTAGAGACATGAGACAAGAGCTAGCAGTGCTCAAAAAGTTAACATTATCCTCCAAAATTCCTAATCATAATACACTTTTTTTGGGAAAAAGTAAAAAAAATTTTTTATTTATTATCATCGTCTGCCAATTTCGAGTTTAATTGAACCAAGGCAATCTTTAGTATATGGGCAAATCACTCGGATAGATCGGTGGATCGGTCGATACTACAAAATAATATCGGCAATCCAGAGGCAGAGGAAGGGAAACCCTGGACGGTTAATCAGTTATGATATAAAAAAACATTGTACAATCTAACCACAAGAAAATGCCTTTTTGTTTGTCTTTTAATTTCTTTTTATATCGCAAGAGTAAACAATCGTAAAGTTTAATTAATGAACTAAGTGGCAAGTTTTCGTCAATGTCATGATTCTTTCACTTACGCTAAAAGAAATGAGTCCTTCCTTGATAAATAAGGCAGCAAAGACGACATGTTTTGGGATGGCATTTGGCCGATATATGAGATTTTTTGGAGGTCATTGATTGAAGTGCTTTACCAACGGGAAGAACAAACTATACCCGGAAGTCGAGAGTGAATCTGGATCTGTTTACCACCACTGGATTGCAGTGCCTGCCAGGACGATGGCAGACAAGCTTTTTTAATGCAGTCAACACAACCAAATCAATTTAAATAGACAGTAAAACAGGACAAAAACCATGACCCGGTGACGACCTTAGTAGTCCGTATTATACATAAAAATCAGAAATATCCTCAAGGTGGAGTGGTTTTCGGCGGTTTTGGAATAAGAAATATTGCTTGTAACACATTTAATGTTTATGTGAAAATCAATGGCAATGTCTAAAATGGGGATTTCTTGGCGTCACCCCTATACTGCCCGCAGTGCTTAACCCCTGTAACTTGATCAAGATTAATAAGTCTCTTGTGCGCCGGCAATCGGCCAAGTTCCTTGTGTTTAGAAGGGAATCACCCCGCACAGTAACTGCAGCGCACGTGGTAGTTAAAAGACCTCGGGGGATTCCCCGAATCTTCTCGCTATCTTTGATTCTTTCATACGCTCTCACTTGAATAGAAATTACTTTTTTTTAATTATCTGTGGGTTGAAGTATGACTCGGGTCTTTTCCAGTTCAAGTCAGTTTTGCACATGTGATAGACATCAGGACACAATAAGACATGTTTTTCTAGTGGGTTTTTATCTTAAATGATTGCATATGTACCATGTCAAGGAAAAATACAAAAATGGCGCCTCATTAGTTATGGCATCGCAGTCACGGGGTATAGGCTTACGATTACGATAACAATACTGATTATACTCAGAAGGTATTGCTTACATGTAATAACCAGCGTGAATAATATTTCTTGCAGTTGTAGACAACATACCCTATTAGATCATTTTAGTATATTTCTGAAGTCTCATTGAAATAGTCACCAAGTAGCCGCATCAAACAATTGTCGTAGTCGCGACTATCGCAAATAGTCACAACTACGACTATTGGCGACCTTAGTCGTGCAGCCTACCTCTTCACACGATGTTGATGACAGATGTGCAAACCGCATAAGTCCAATTATATAAGAAGGAGGCAAAGTTTGCTTAGATTTCTAGCAAAGGACGTGGCATTAGAATCCATGCCACAAAAAACACCGAATGCGCGTTCTGCAGTGCATGCTACTAAGCCCCATCATTCTTTGCATTTCTATTACGTGTATGATAAGGTCCAAGGAGCAAGGTAGGAGAAGTCAAAGAAGATTTCTACTTTTTTTCAAAAGATGATTTATAAATGACAAAATTTGACATCAACAACTATGAAGGAATTATGAGAAACACATATTTGAATGGACGTAGTTGAGGTGATGTTGAAATAATTTAAAGACAATTAGACTCTTTAAGTTGAAATTGCCGAGTTTATTATGTCTGGAATCAAATCTGAGACGTCCCCCCCCTTTCCCACGTCGTTAAAATGTTGTGCGTTGACCGAGTATCCGGGCAGCGTATGCACAGCTGCACTCGGACATAGGAAAAAGCCCTAGTAACGTAAATATGTTACTCGATTGGCCAATTCGCAGATGGGAATTGTAGCTTTGTTGGTGCTAGCCCGGCGCAAACACCCCTGCGATCGGAGAGGGCGACGCGGCTCAGATTGATTCACGGAAACAAAGGTAAATTGTCGTAGTCACTGATTGCCAACGTCTGTAACTCATACCATAGTACTGGGTTACATGTTACTGTTTCTAAAACTAATTGCAACCAAAAGTGGGCCATACATGCAAGTCGTGAAAAGCAGGCGACACTTGTGGTCGAGAAACGTTGCTTCAAGTCCCATGGCAATCGGCTATCACACCCCCCCCCCCCCCCCCGAGGATATCTGTTTCACCTCATCATGGAAGTGAGAAAATAGCAGAATTACAGAATTACTAGTAGCGGCAAAGCCAAAAAATTGGTACAGCACCAACCTAAAATCCAAGTCTGCTAGTGAAGTAAATTCACCGATTGGCTACACCCAGGGTACTTAATAAGCCTTGAAAACCAAAAAAATTTTTTGCCGATTACATGCATCGTTATTGAAATAAACGGCAATCTCAAGATAAAAATGGCGCCCTCTTAGTGCGACGGGCGGAATTGAAAAAATGATATATATTAATACTAAAAAGAGATACAAATCTGGTTTTTGCATTTTAATATTTCTTTGATCCATCAATCAAACATTAAACAAAATTCTCAAAAGTGTTTTAAAGTAGGAAAAAAACAGAATAAAAGGGTTAAAATTCCGTCCCGTCGCATTTTGCGGCGATTTTTTATTTTCGAGGGCTAAAAATTATTTAAATGAATGAAACTTTTACCCACATCAAATAGTGTTGCAACTGTCATGTTAACAAAACAATTAAAATCATTCCAAATATTTCTCCTTAAAACTATAGAAGTGTGTCCTTTTCATGACGGGAAGGAAACAAGTGCGACGACAGGGCGGAATTACCTAATTGAAAAAAAACCCAGACCAAAAAAATTAAGCCTTGCTGCTATTTATGAAAAGTTTTTTTAGTATCAAACATATTCATGCCCCTTTTGTTTGTACTAAAGCAATAAAATGCTTTGAAACTTTATTTTGATAATAAAAATTACCAGATACTATCAATTTTAAGAAAATGATTAAACAAAAAACTTGCTTTAATTCATATTGTCAATTCAAAGGACATGTACGTACATGTATCCAGCTTGAAATACTATATACCCTGAGGGAAGGTGTTCCTTCTACCTTCAGCCTCCTTCGGGCACTTTATAATAGCCCTATCTAAATGGAATAGCCCATTTCACACTGCTTGGGGGGGATAAGAAAGTCCAAATGTTTCCACATGGGGGAATATCCACCATGCTAAATCCTTTTATTATTTGTGTTATTTTCATGACGTTTTTTAATTAGGCCTTGTTCTTGTAAACTTGTTTTAATAAATTCCAAGTAACAAAGATTGTTATTTTAAATGTAGACGTGTGTAACAAATGCAGGGTGTTAAATTTTAAAGGAAAATTTCCTGATTTCAGGAAATGGACTACTTAAAAATACCCACGTATACATTTTCCGCCCATTTTGGGCCCTTTGACTCGTTTTTCAGGATTTTCATAGTGCTACTTTCATTACTATGAGTTAGTTGCACTCATAATAGAACAAGAAACCAATTTTGGCAAATAATGATTGTTGATGTTGATTGGTTTGTATTTTATCAGTGAATAATGATCATGAACTGCATTCAATTGCCTTTGGAGCAAAGTGCATGTAGAAATGGTAACTGAAAATACATTAATATTTGCATGCCAGTTAAAGAGAACAAGTGAGACCATAACACAAGAACGAAAAAGACGGTTGTTTAGGTGCAATTCCGAGGAACTCCGATTTGTTGACACCAATAATATAAAAAATAAAAACTACATTATATCGGGTTTGTGTGACAATTTCAAAGTTGCACATTTAAGAGAAAAACTGCTACAAAATCTCTGAAATAAACCGTTAGAAATCACGCCGGTTAATTCGATGATGTCATTTATAAAAAAGCCACTCATCGGCTTCAGCATCACGAGCATTGTATTCAAACAAGTCCCAAACGATTCGACCCAAGGCCAATTCGGCCAAGCCAATTCGGTCCCAAGATCAAAAGACGATTCGACCTCGGGAACAATTCAACCTCTTTTGGACGCTTCTACCTTTCTGTATTATTATATAAATTATAGTTATACTCACCTATATATAATAAAGGGAAATGAGTAGGATAAAATCGGGTACGCTAGACGCTGGGGGTGGGACACCAGTACATAATTCCCCCAATCAAGACAAAAATCTGGCAACATGATACTGCTGCGCGTCGTTTCAAACAAAAATCTACGTAAAATTGGCCTACATTAGGCTTACTTCAAACTCAAAAAGTATTATTTGGTTTTTGAGATCCTTATATAATTTCAAAGGTCAACGCTGATCGCAAATTAGTACAAAAAAAATCTTAATTTGTGTGGCAACGGTGTAATTAGAAAAAAATAGATTTTTTTGCAGAAAAGTAGGAACAAAGGTAAGTAAATTTTATCTACCATGACATCAATTATTTTTATGAAGCAAGTTGCAAAAGTATATGACAAAAATTCTATCAATTAGTACGCACATGAGACTAATTATTTTTTTTGCATATTTTTTGGCACATTTATAAATGGTAAAGAATAATCATTATAATTGCTCTTTTTTTTTTTTTTTTTTTTTTAAAAATATTTAATTTTAGGACAAAAAAAAGTAAGGCAATTGACTGTTTTATAAAGTGATATAGAAATGTGAACTTTTTGGTTTATCGAAGCACGTGAAAAAAAAAACAGTTTAGGCTTTAAGGTTCTGCTAACCCCGTTGATAATTGTTTTATCCAGCGATGGCTAAGCTATGGCAATCTACATTAACTGTCGGCAACATTTTTTAGATCCTCTCTGTTTTTATTATCTTTTCTAATGTATAAAGTGCATCGATCCAAGGTTAGAGGGGCAGATAGTTTTTTACTTACACCAATTATGAAGGGTCATTAAGGCCAAAACAATCAAGTTTGTTTCCAGTATTCAAAAAAAAAATCTAAATGCGATTTTAGTTTTTTAAAGGATTTTCCCAGAGAGAGGTTAGCTCAAATCAATCAATTGACAAGGCAAACAGTTTGCAATCATATTTTACTGTCAAGTTATTAGTTTATTAAAAGAATTTGATTGATTGGATCATTTACAATTTTTTTAATGAATGTTTCTATCTCTGAGGCACTTAAGTCTAAAAGTGCACATTTTATACAGTAAATTCAAATTTAAAAAAAACGCGGTTCTAAAATGGGTCCAAAATCAATTCGAACATAAGTGCTTGAATTTCACAGATAATTTGTGAAAATTTGAGATTATTAAAAGCTCATTTACTTTTTGAGATAGATTTTAACGTGGAAAAAAAATTAAATATCGCAGCTTGAGAAAACAAATAAAAATAAATAAGACATATCATAGGGAAATTTCCATGGCGATAGTTACATTTTCGACCATTAACTTTTGAACGGAAGCTCCGATGTTGCATACAAAAAGCAATAGAAAGGTATTATTTTTCTCAACCTTAATTTGTAATATTATGTTTAGCCTTCAAAAGGGGTAATTCACCTTAAACTGGTTTCCGACAATCGTTGTTCTCCCGACATTCGGATAGTTCACTCCATTAATATTTTATGTAACATTTAACTGCTGTATGCTAAATATCTTATGAAGGTTTGTAGTAACTACTTAAAACTGTAAACGGTTCTGCAAAGGGATAAACAACAAAAATTATGGCTATAGAGGTTTGTTTGAAAGTTTTTCAAGATTTAAAAGTTTAGGCCTTTGATACTTTCCATGTAAATTTTAAAAAAAGTACACTATACGGACTTAGTTTATACAGACCAGTACTTAAATGGGGCGTCAGACGGGCGAAGAGCTGTCCATTTTTTCTGAAAAATCTTGTATTTGAAAGCCAGAGCTCTATCTCACATGAAATACGGGACGCAATCTTGCAAACATTTTTGGGGAAGGTCAATTTTTAAAAAATCTGAATCCTCTTTGGCCCCTGGCTACACCCTTGCCAATATCAACACGTTCTGTACCTGGTGTTCTGTGAATCATTATTTTCGAGTTTTTTAAAATTCTTTGATCGAAAGTTGTAAGACAATTCTCGCAATATAAATAACAGTATTAAAATTCCTTCACCCATTCTAAAACGCTGACAATGTTACACCAAACGATTTTATTCAAAAATCACAATTCGCTGGTTACGCCAAAAATATAATAAAAGATTTGTTTTAGAACTGCATGAATAAACTCGGGATGGGGCGGAAAGTGGGGAGGATGGCGTAGTCCCGCCATCATTTCAGTCCAGAGCCTCTCTTATCATGTCAAAAGCCATTCTTGGCCAATCTGAATTCCAATACCTCCATCTGAAATAATTATCCCAAATCGTGGCGTAGCTCCCGAGGAAGTGGCAGGGGAGTACCCTCCCAGCGACACTTTCAGAGCATAAGAATGTTTGCGTGTAAACGTAATCAAATGTGTTAAAAAAATTTATATTTCATTTGGGATACTTAATTAGCAATGGTTAGTACCTTAAACTCCTAAATTATTCACCATTTTCCCCCTCTATAGGCCTATGGTCAGGATTTGTATTAACATTTAGCACGGGGCTGAAAAATCCTTTCACCTAACCCTCTTCACCATGCCCCCAACAATAATCCTACCTACACCATTTCCAATTTAAGAAACCATATTTCATACCAAATGCAATGCCTAAATAAGCTGGTTGATATCACTACGTTTTTATGTAGGCCCTAATTGTAAGTTCATCCTAGATTAAACTTTATCAGCTTTAACCTCAATTTGGTTTAAACGAATCACAATTTAACTTCTTGTTTTGTTATTTTTTTTTAGAGTGGGTCGACGGTTACCTGAACGAACCTGCATCCAGTCTGAATTGTTGTCCAATTAGACGAAACTACGTGTCTTTATTTACATTACTTAGATCCTACTCTGGGTCTACGAAATAAAAACATATTGTGAAGTTACAAAGCAGCATACCGTACTCATCCTATTAGAGAGTACATTTATAATCTAAATGATGGAAAAATACAACCATTTCGCTTTGTTTCCATTTATTGGTTAATACGGAAAGTAGCGTTGTTGACATGCTACTTGTCACACACTTGAATTAGTTCCTACTTAGATCAAAAAATTCATACTTATCCCCATCGACCTTTGTTTTGAAGTTTCGGGTGTTCTGAAATAGTTGAATATTTATGAGTGGGACCATTCTGTCACTCGTAATTAACAGCATAGCATCTAGTATGCCAAGTACACCAATATCGCGGTTACCACCAGAACCTTTTGACAGACAAATCTAAATTAATATAGGCCTAAAAGTCACGTGGATAACACAAAATACCCAAAATCGAAAATGCTAACTTTTTAAAAAACACACGGTCCTTGGTAATGTTTGATAAAGAGCAAGCAGCTAGCAACGCGTTTCTGACTCCATAGCGGGCCTTCATCAGTTGCACAGCTAGGGTTTGGATAGCTCCCTTACCCATGCTCGTCTTTCATAAGCATAGAAACATAAATTTTTAGAGTGTGCGACGGGTACTGGAACGGAACCTGCATCCAGTCCTGATTTTGTGCCATTTTTAGACGAAACTACGATACGCCTTCTTTATTTACATATTTAGATCCCTATCTGGGTCTACGAAATAAAAACATATTGGGAATTTACAACATGCATCCGTACTCATCATACTAGAGAATTACAATTTATAATCTAAGATGATGTAAAAGACAACCATTTCCTTTGGTTTCATTTATTGTTAAATACGGAAAGTACGTGTTGACATGCTACTTGTCACACAACTTGAATTAGATCTATCTTAGATCAAAAGTTCAGAACGTTCTCCTCCATCGACCTTTGTTTGAAGTTCGGGTGGCTCTGAAAATAGTTGAATATTTACGAGTGGGAACATTCTGTCACTCATATTTACCATGGCATAACAATAGTATTCCATTAAACCCATATCGAGTTTTACGCAACCCAACCTTTTGAAACAAGACAATACATAAAATATATATAGGCCTAACGCACGTGGATACAACAAAATACGCCAAAATGGAAAATGCTAACTAGGGTGTTGCAAAACACCCTGTCTTCATTATTTTATATTACGATCATTGCCGCTTTCTCAATACTCGTGTTTCTTTATACTCCCTGCGTCGTTGTTCTGGCTTCGCCTCACAATAGTTAGTATTGGCGTGGTAGCCAGCATATTTCAAGTGGCTTAGTTGTTTGATTGCCTGCCCGTATGATGGAAATCCGTTGCCAGCGGAATAGCGGTCTCTTACTTTATAAGGCATAGACACATAACAATGTGTTTATACTTCGGTATGGCTACGGCCTCGCCGGATCTGTACAGCCCACAAAAACAAAAACCGACACAATTCACTTACGGCTAACAAAGCCTTTTTTACTACAGAACTTTCTCCGCCAAGCTTTTAAACATTTCCCTTCCCAGTACAGTTTCATCATGCTCCCTCCTCATGCCTCTGAGTCTATTCGTAGCTGAACGCTTGCCTAACCGTCGTTTTAGCACACATGTCTGTGATTCGTGCTTGGGAATCACTTTTTGCCACTAACGTGTACGCCCTGTTGACCTCGCTCATTCTCTTTTAGTGCCCCTTATCGCGCCTGCCACTGAGCCCTTCCCCTGGTTGCTTTCCCCCGTGTCGCCACGAGGTGTGCGCTCCGAAGGGAAGCGGGTGACCATTTTTCTGTGAGTTTTTGGTGGCTCTGAAAAGGACCGGTTGGTTTTCGTGCGGTATAACGTTACCAATTAGGCCAACTTGGAAACGGTGATATTAGTTATTTCAACTAAAATTTCAACTTACACATTTGGCTAATCGTCCACCCCCTTACATACCTGGCGCTACCCTTCCTACCACAGAAACTGTGTCAGCGACCGAAGTAATGCCCATGCTGTTTTCCAAATCAGCCGGCAAAAGAAGTTAATTATAAACCCCCCTACTCTCCATGTTTCAAATCATACAGCTTATGAAGAGCGGTCAACTGGGTCAGTCATTCTTGTTCGTATGTTGGCTCTGGGTGTCATGATACTTTGGACCTAGCTTTGGCCGTGAATGCGCTGTTGCTAGCCTTTTCTATTTCTACGCACTTCGTAGACACTTTAACTTGATGTGGCATCATTGAACGAAAGACTTCAAATGATGATCAACCAGCCCTTGCGTAGCGTCTCCGCGTGGCTTTGTTGTTTGTATTCAAATCACCCAATCCCCGAATTTTTATTTAATTAGGTTCGCTTGGTTATTTCACACACGTCCGCAATAGCAGTCGCGTATATTGCTAGTATGGCATGTTGATTTTGATTTTTCTTGGGTCATAGTAGGAATAGTCCAAACACATTTACAAATTAACGTAACACATGAATAAAATTCCACTTCCATAATTCATTCTTGCATGCAGTGGAGTGGCAGTTTTTGGAATTAAATACAAGTGATATAATTTTAGACCTCCTTGGACATCATTACAAGACGTTCCCACGAGGGATACCATCCAAAGATTGTTAATCAATTGTTCATACTATCCTTTCCCCCCATCCGACCCGCACGGAATGGCTGCGTACCAAGTAGTGATACCGCTACAAACCGGGGTAATATATACCAAATTTTAGATGTGGGCGACGGGTACTGAACGAAACCTGCATCCAGTCTGAATTTTGTCCATTTAGACGAAACTACTCCTTCTTTATTTCCATATTAGATCCTCTCCTTGGGGTCTAAGAATAAAACATATTGGGGAGTTACAAACATTCATACCGTACTCATCATACTAGAGAATTACAATAATTATATCTAAATGGAGATGAATGTAATTTAAAATGGTTAAGCAACAAATGGTTTTCTGAATATGGAAACTGTTGCTTAAATTTGCCTTGGCTTTCACGCAAAGTGGAGTAAAATGCAATTTCAACATGAACAAGGTGATTAGTGCCAAATTAAATTGGAGGCAGGAAATTGATTCCGTCCCGTCGCATTCCCTCCCGTCGCACAGACATGTCGTTATTAAAGTTGCATCTCTGTCTAATTCGTGAAAGTTAAGATCCAAATTTTCTGATGATAGTAATAGCCGAATTTGACTATATTGATGTTAAAAATTCAGTAACCTCCTAAATTTGATAATAATGAAGCAAATGTTCAATTTCAAAATACCATGAAATCTATCGATCCGTCCCGTCGCGCCCATTAATTATGTTTACCAATGGCAACATGTTTGACCTGAGTTGTCTTCAATGTGTTCGCTGATGGTAGTCTGTTAGTTCTTGTTTTTACATAGCAAATCAACCATTTACACATGCAACTGGTAAAGAGAGGTGCAAAAGAAAATGCATCATCAAATTCCGTCCCCTCGCATACGATACATGTATTTTTGGCTTGGTCCAGTACCCTGAATTACCATGGAACGTTTGAATGTATGATTATCCTAACAAACTATAAGCTTGGAAAATTTGACGCAATTTTGACGCTTCAATAGCCCGTCCATATAGTCCATTATTCGCAACTATTTCGTTGCGACTAGTCGACTACCGGTACCAAAAAGCTGAAGTCGTGCAGTCCTAGCGAAGAGTGCATTATTGAAGAATGCGATATAAAATGTTGTCATATCAGTAATCAGTTACTCTGATTTTGGTACGACTCCTCCATTGATTACATGTATGTAAGTTAATGGCCTTAGATAATGGTACAAATTGAGGGTCTGCGCTCAGCGGACTACCATCGCTGTCTGAATTAAGAGGGCTTGATTATCACAATTGTCAGAACTAGGTAACGATCCGTTGTGCGCACTTACAAACATCGTCCAATGAGTCTGCTGCAAATTTCAACCTCTGATCTGAAGCTGCGCCTTATTACAGTTTTAAGCAACGGTCATCAGCGAGGTCAGCTCGGGCATATTAATGAGCTGTGTAAATCGTGCCGTTGCAGTAACTATCGCCGCGTCACGGCTGCTTTCTCGCTGTTTGACCTGTGCTGATCATGCAGGTAGTAAAGCATGCAAGGTAGTAAACTGCAATGCAATGCAAGCACATCACATTGACCCAATTACAAATTACGATTATCATCATATTTTTCTTAATACACTTAAAACTCATTAACACAACTAGGTTACCCCCGGCCCTGGTAGGTAGGCCCTATCAAACAAATGCCGAAATACCAGTGCAAATCGGCACTGGTAAATCTATGCATAATTGATCGTGAAGCGTCCTGTACTGATCCGACTCTGGTTAATTATGCACCAAATTGATGCTGAGACTGTTGTTGACCACAAAAATCCTCATTTCCCAAATAAACTCCTATAAAATACACCAATCAAAGAAAGATCCCTGGGCATTTTTACTCACCAAAAACAAGCAAAACTTGGTCAATTTGAAGCAAATTCGTACAGGGGTCGCAACTAAGTTGCGTTTTGGCGTTCCAGACGCTCTTTTTGCAATTTCGGACGCGTTGTTAAAATTACATTTTGATTGAGCTAACACGGTCCGCTGGACGCGCAAAAATTCCCCGAAAAAATCACTCCGACTAATCAAGTATTGGACATGTTCCAAGTACACTCAGCAAATGATAAAATTCCATGATGAATTTGCCATTTCGCGTTGCATAAATCCCAAAATACGTAGTACTATTTTCTTTGAGTGAAAGTTTTTGAAATGATGAACACATTCTGGGGGAAACTCTCCATTCAAAAACTGCCGCCGTACCACGTTACCCAGGCTGAGCCCAGGGGGGGTGCGGGGCGTGCGACAAAAAACGACAAAGGTCCGCTTGATGATGTTGAAGGTCGCTTTGCCATGTTTAAGGTCCATGTGTCAATTTAAAGTGTTGTCTTTAAGGGTTGGTGGTGATGGTATATGAAATGACGAATGACTAAGCATGACTAAGCAGTTGTTAACCATCGCATAACGATTGTCGTTGTTACTATATTGTGCTTTTGATTGCTGTGACGAACTTATTTTATCCCACCCCCCCCCCCCGCTCTTCAGAATGTGAGACGACGGTTGTTGAATGAAAAATTTTTGTGTCAACCGGCGAGTACGCGCAAAAGGTCCTCTTCTGGCCAAAATCCGCACCCCCCCGCCATAAATTCATGCTACGGGCCTGACGTTAGCAAAATCAAAAAAATCATCGTACATAAATTCGTTTCACCAATCCGCAAATGTAATGACCTCATTCTGAACACATTTTATGTCGCGAGAATGCACAGAAATGGCGGGGTTCGTAAACCGAGAACTCGTCTTCTGCGCATCTGTACAACCCTATGGAAAATTTCTAATACACGGTGTTACGGTCACCTTGCCCAAGGCAAAAACCACCTCAAAACTACGATTAAACTCCGAATACACTAGACAATTACATGTGAACTTGATTACAAATTTTAAAACAAAGTATTATTTTAATCGTGGGTCTAAATCAACTCATTCAAACATCGATTAGTATTCAATAATCAAAGAGTTAATCTATAATAAAGTTGTTAATTAATGACATACTAAAACTTACTACTGTTGTGAGGGACGCGGGCGGCAGCGAGATTACAATTAAGAGCGAACTTCAAGAGTCCTGGACGAATATTCCAGCCGTAAAAAACTTAACTATGTTCCAGTATGTGGGACGTGTCCACGGACGTCTTGTCCTGACTGAAGAATACCAGCTCCTAATGACTCCCGAAGCTCGGAGGGCGACTAAATATAAAGTCCACTAGTGCTGTAGCTTGTTTACCCTTGGATAACTCAGAGGCCCCGAAAATACGAAACCGCAACA